>PVJH01002129.1:0-178652 GCA_004026705.1 Nesogale talazaci
TTAAATCATTTGACCATAGAGTAACTAAGACAAATGAATGAAATGATGAATAAAAAGAAATAAACTGGAAATTTCAAAGGATAGAGAGAGAAGACAAAGCAAATATTATGAAATTTGCAGAACACAATTAGAATAACCCAAGCTGAAGGAACCAAGGAAAAACAAATCAGTTCTCAAGTTGAAATATTGAAGGATTCTAAGGGTAACTATTGAACAAAACCCAAAACGTCAAAATAAATTGGAAAGAATAAACAAAAAATCCTTGTCAAAGAATTGGTTGACCACCTAACACTTCAAGAGGTGGCATAGAATCAAGAACAAATGGTGTTAACAAAGAAATTTAGAGGCATGAGCATAAAGTAGGCCCCAGGACTTGATGGAATACCACTTGAAATCTTCCAACAAGCTAAGGAAGACTGGTGGCACTCACTCATCTATGCTAAGAAATCTGGGATGTGGCCAATTGACTGGAAGAGATCCATCTGTACCCATCCCAAAGAAAGGTAACCCAATAAGATGTAGAATGTGAAATGTATTAAACAATTTCATTAATATTTCATGCAAGTATATTTTTGCCAAAAATAATTAAAAATTGTTGTAGCAGTACCACAGGGAACTGCCCAAAATTCAAGATGAATCCCAATAAGGCCATGAATGAGATGTAACAGCTGATGTCAAGTGGATCTTGGCTATAAGCAGAGACTACCATAAGGAGGTTAGCCTGTGTTTTACTGAAGTTTTAAAGCATTTGATTGTCTGGATCATAACAAACGATGGATAACATTATGAAGAATGTAAATTCCAGAACACTTCATTGTGCTCATGCAGAACCTATACATGGACTAAGAGGCAGTCATTCAAACAAAACTAGAAGATACCACATCATCTAAAATCAGGAAAAGTCAGCTACGGGGTTGTATCTTTTAATATACATCTTCAATTTGCATACTGAGCAAATATTCCAAGAAGATGTACGATATGAAAAGGAATGCTGAGATCAGAGAGGAAGATGGCCATCACATGGACACTGGAACCAGAACTCTCAAAACTTCTGCCATTTAAGAGTGAGAATTTAACAGATAAAGAAGAATGCAGCATCAGAAGATCCAAAACAAGCGATCACATCCTGTGAATAAGGAGAGTTGGAGTGGAGATCCAAAGCCCATCTGTAGACAACAGACCATCATCACAGAGAAGGATCACAAGGAAGGGATGAGTCATCCAGGGTGCAGTATAGCACCTGTGACACACACAACATTATTCTTCAATGCTTGCTCTCCACACCCACCCCCCAGGATCATAACCCCAGTTCTACCTTACAAATCCAGCTAGACAGTGCATGTACACTAAGAGTTCTCGACACATGAAATCCAGGACAGACGAACCCCTCAGGACCAATTATGAGAGTAGGGTAGGAGGGTAGGGGAAATATGGGAGGAGCAGGGGAAGAAAGGATAACTGATCACAAAGATCAATGTACAATCACCACCATTCCCCAAGGGACGAACAACAGAAATGGAGGTGAAGGGAGGCAGCGGAGGGTGTCAAATATAAGAAATAAAAATAAATTTTAAATTTCCAAGGATTCAGGAGGATAGGAGGGAAGAAGGTGGGAAAGAAGCTGATACTAATGGCTTAAGCAGAAAGAAAAGGTTTTAGGAATGATGATGGCAACATATGTACAAATGTGCTTGATATAAGTGATGTATGGATTGTTATAAGAGCTGTAAGGGTCTTAAGTGATTAATTAAAATTATTTATTAAAACAAGAAATTGTTTATTAAAATAAAAAATAAAATGATAATGGTAACATATTCACAAATTTTACTGATATAATTGATATATTGATTAAGAGCTATATGAAGCACCAATAAAATGATTTAAAGAAGAACAAGAAGTAGTAGAAGAATACAGCATCAATATTGAAGGATGGCTTATTAACAACCTGTGATATGCAAGTGACATAACCATGTTTGCTGAAAGTGAAGAGGAACAGAATCACTTGTTTATGAGCATCAAAGAACACAGCCTTCAGTAAGGAGTACTATAGGTAGCATAGGGGGTTACTCATTATGCTGCTGACACAAGGTCAGTAGTTCAAAACCACCAGTAGAAAGATGAGGTTTACTGCCTGCATAAAGATTTACAGTACTGAAGCTGAATGGAGGCAGTTCTACCAGTATTATAGCTTTACTCCGAATCATTATCAACTTGGTGGCTGTGAGCTTGTTTTTCTGGTTTGTAGCCTTCAGTATGGATTGCAATTGAATGTGGCCTAAAACAAACAAAAAAAATCCTCATGACTGAACAGCAAAATCTGAAATGGAGAAAAAATTAAAGTTTTCAAGTATTCCATCACGCCTTAGTCCACAGTCAGGGCTCTTGCAAGTAGCAGTAAGTAAATCAAAGACATCTTGCATTGTGAAAATCTGCTACTCTTTGAAGTGTTAAAGATCAAAGATGTAACTTCATTTGTGGACTAAGGTATGCCTGATCCGAGCCCTTGTATTTTTTATTGCTTCATGTGGAGGATAATGAATAAGGAAGACTATAGAATAATTCATGGATTTGAATTATTGTATTGTTGAAAATAGTGAAAACACCATGGACTGACAGAAGAATGAAAAAAAATCATTCTTAGAAGAAGTACAGCCAGAATATTCCTTAGAAGAAAGAATGATCACACACACAAACAAACACACACACAAAAAAAGCTACTACTTTGAAGAGACAATTCTTCCCCAGTTTAGTGCCTTCCAACTTGAGGGGCTCATCTTTCAACACTATACCAGACAATGTTCCACTACAGTTCATAAGGCTTTCATTGGTCAATATTTTTAGAAGTAGATCACCAGGTCTTTCTTCCTAGTCAGTTTTATTTGGAAGATGCACTGAAACCTGTTCATAATGGGTGACCTTGCTGGCATTTGAAAGACTAATGGCATAGCTTCCAACATCCCAGCACCACACAATCTGCCACAGAGTGAATGATAAAACGATCAACAAGTGGTGGTATAATAAAGGAGGATGCCAGAATTGGACTTGGAATGAGCTTACTGGAAGAAAATGGAACTTTCTGTTGTTGATAATTGTCAGGGTCAGTGAGAGACATGAATGCCCTTTGAAGTCTGAATGACCTATTTTGCATTGCCTCACATGATTCATTCTACCGGTCATGTGCGAATGACTCATCCCAATACTCTCTCTCCTGATCCATTCCACTAGTCAAGTCAAGGGCAACCAGAGGTCTGATGACCCATCCAAATTGCCTCACATGAACCATGGCACAGGTCGTCTCTAAATCACCTATCAACTAACACCACCCCACATGAAGATGAGGTGCATTGCCAAGACCAGCCATTAGACTAGATAACGACAAATCAGGATGCAAGAAAAAGATACGACGAGGGTTGGGTTGACCCGCTGGTGCCCTGCCACACAATGATAATTCTTTGACATTGTTGACTTCATCAAATCGTGAAGTGAATCACTTCATGATCAAAGTGTACTTTGCTTATTAAATCTTTGCTCTGCTTACTGTCTTATTGTCTTGTCTTGGATATGTGACTTCCTCTGCTGTGGTGGCAAAACACTTGAGATAAACTTGCTAGTTTTCCTCAGAGGGAAAAAAGTTGACAAAATCAGCTTTCCATACATAACAATAATAATTCATACCTTCAAAGGTGAATGGTGAGTTTAAAAACTTAGAGAAATGCTTAAATGATTTACTGCAATCCTATGAGAAGTCTGGAAGATCTTCTCCCAAAATTCAATCGACAGAAGAAGTTTTCTTGAAAGGAAATATCATCAGAAAAGAATAAAATCTCTAACAGACAATAAACCTATTAAGCCACATACACAGAGAGGTACTCTTCCATCAATGATGGTAGATAATTGTTAGTTTATGAAGATCTATGAAGGGTCCCTGACACTGCAGTAGATAAGCGCTCATCTTCCCACAATAAGCTAGCAGTTCAACCCTATTTAAAACTCTGCAGCAGATTGTGCATCCCACCTATCTTCTCTACATAGATATGGATGAGAAAGCAATGGAACTGATGGTTCTGGGGGTACATGAGAGAGGAGGAGGAAGCGGGGGAAGTGGTGTCAACAACCCTCGGGACAAGGGAACAGTGATCTAAAATCAAAGGCAAGGGTGGTGTAGGAGACTTGGTAGAACTGGTTCAAGGGCTACGTAACCCAGAGGAATTACTGAACCCCCAAATGAAGGCTTAGCATGATAGTGGGACAAGAGGAAAGTAAAAGGAAATAGAGTCAAGTGACATTTCTAGAGGTCTAAAAACTGGCATATTCGTATATATGACAATGGGGAAATAGATCTTTGTACATAAATTTATAGGTGTAGTAATGTAGCAGATGGACATTGGGCCTCCACTCAAGCACTTCCTCAATGCAAGAATGCTTTGTTCTATTAAATTGGCATCCCATGATGCTCACCTTCCCGACACAATGACTGAAAACAAAGTGGGTGCAATAGCCAATATGGTAAAGAAAGCTGATGGTGCCTGGCTATCAAAAGATATAATGGCTGGGGTCTTAAATGCTTGAAGATAAACAAGCAGTCATCTAGCTCAGAAGCAACAGTGTCCACATGGAAGAAGCACATGAGCCTGTGTGATCATGAGGTGTCTATGGGATCAAGTGTCAGACATCAAAGAACAAAAAATCATATCATTGTAAATGAGAGGGAGTGCAGAGTGGGGACCCAAAGCTCATCTCCAGGCAACTAGACATCTTACAGAAGGGTCACGGGGAGGAGATGAGTCAGTCAGGGTGCAGTATAACATTGATGAAACATACAATTTCCCTGTAGTTCTTTAATGCTTCCTCCCCCCACTATCTTGATCCCAATTCTACCTTACAAATCCAGCTAGACCAGAGCATGCACACTGCTGGTACAGATCAGAACTGGAAACACAGGGAATCCAGGACTAATAAACCCCTCGGGACCAATAAGGATACCAGGAGGATAAGGGGAAGGTGGGGTAGAAAGGGGGAACTGATCACAAGGATCTACACATAACCCTCTCCTTGGGGGATGAACAACAGAAAAGTGGATGAAGGGAGACATTGGACAGTGTAAGACATGAAAAATATTATAATAATTTATAAATTATCAAGAGTATGTGAGGAGGGTAGGGGGAGTGGGAAGGGGGAAATGAAGATCTGATACCAAAGCTCAAGTAGAAAGATAATGTTTTGAGAATGATGATGGCAACAAAGTACAAATGTGCTTGACACATGGATGATGGATGGATGGATGGATGGATGGATGGATGGATGGATGGATGGATGGATGGTGATAAGAGTTGTACAAGCAACCAATAAAATGATTAAAAAAGAAAATCTCTTCTTGCACAGTCTGCTTCTATGATGATTACAGCCTTGGAGAGACCACTGGGCAGCTCTGCTCTGTCATCCACAATCTCTGTGAGTTGCAATGAACTTTGACAACAGGTTTGCTTTAGATTTGGGTTTTGGAGAACTATGAGGTGGGAAGAGAGATACAGAAATCTCTAGATATAAGGAATTATACCTTCCAGTGTCGTTCTTTTCCACTTAAATCATAGCGAATCTGGAACTGAAGATTGTTCTCTGGAAAGAAAGGTTTTTCCCAAGATACTTTTAATAATCCATCTTGTACAGTGATCTCTGCTTTCACACTGGATGGAGGCTGGGGTTTCACTAGAAATTTGAAAAACAGCATTATGTAACAGTAATTTAAGTAGTAATACTGTCTAAAGAACATTTTAAAGTGTTATAATTTACAAGTCCAGTATTTATAAAGCAATTTTGTTTACAAAATTTTCTCTGCTTCAAATGATACATAAGCCAGGAACTATCTGCTTTACCCAAAATGTGACTGAGAAATGTCCTGTTTTCTATGTGTCTCTGTTAGTATGATCTTACTAGGACCACGCCACTGTGGCCATGTGATTTTTTTTAAAAAGCAGTCACACACTCTATTCTATACAGAACTTCGATTAATGGCCAAAACCTGTGTACTGCATTTATCTCTGAACATATGAGCTTCAGATTCTTCTGCTGTCTATTAAGTATGTCTATGTCAAGGTCAGAAAGAATCTTTCAAAGTGAAAATTGGATTCTCTATAAGATGGTAAAGGCAGGTTGTTAATGGCAGAGTCAGAAGAAAAGATGACCTGAGTAGCAAGGACATTAAAAAAACATTTTAGTAATAAGTATATAGCATGAACATCTGTTTAAAGATGTAATATGAAAATGACAGAAAGATTTTTTTAAAGCCTGTCTTTCATACTTTCTCAAACTTTACTATTCAAAAATTTCCCAAGTTGTTATGTCTTCCTTTAAGGGTGATTCTTAATAATAAAAGCTCAAAGAAATTGTGAAATGGAAGTCCCCAAGCACAGCTCTTGATTTCTTTATAAGAGTTCCTGATTTCTTTATAAGTCCAAACCTTAACTCTATTCAGAAAATACATGACAGGTTACATTTGTCATATATTATGTGTAACAGATGTGATATATAATGTATGTGTGTGTGTGTTCATGGGGAAGAGGGAGATTGCTCCTTGATACTGAAAAAAAATCAATTGATTGAGGCTTTAAATAGAAAAAAGAAATAAAATCATGACATGTCTATTCTCTACAAAAATGTTGATTAAAATTCAAAGTGTACTAGTTACTTGAGGGAAAGGAACCAAATCTTGGATTATTTTTACAATTTTCCCACAGAATAGTTTATAATCCCAAAAGACATTCTTGTGGGTGCCACACAATCATTAACACATCATTTTCCAAGAATTTTATATTGATGTTGGAGAGATATACCAAGTTTTCTAGACTTTCTTAATCTTGTGGTATCAAAATATCTTTAGATAAAAATGTTTTAAATATCATAGATAGCATCATTCCTGACTATACTCTCTTCACTTCATTCTAGTTGTTTTGAATGTATCTATTCCCCTACACAGCCTCATAGAGTCAACACCGTGGTTAAACATGCTCAGATTACAAAATTACACAGAAGACACAAAATAAAAATTTAGACCAAAAATACCAGATCCTTTTATACATTGGAAAAGAACAGGGAAATACCTACTGTTTACACTAGCACTATTACATTGCATTTATAATAACTAATTTCTCAAATTATTGCTAGCTGCCTTCAACTTGGCCGTAAACTCCTGGCAACCTCCACCACAAGGAATCGAACCATTGTGATTCACTGGCTTTCCACTGGCTAATTTTCAGGAAAAGGTCACCAGGCCTTTCCTCCTAGACTGGAAATTCCTCCGAAACCTGATAAAAGTTATTGACAACAAGCAAGCCTTCTCTTGTTGTCAGGTGGTGGCTGTGTCGGAGGTGCACTAACTGAAAATGGAAACCAAACCCCACATCAAAGGAAGACTAGACTAAACCTCTTCTGCTCCTATGAGTGAAATAGCTTACTGAAAAAATTTCCTTTTACTGAAAAAATACACTAATAAATTTACATAAAATCAAGCTGCAAGACTAAGGCTAATTTCTTTCTCAGTTCCACTGTAGAAAACAGCTTTCCCTCTACCCCCTCTCTTTCTTGAATTTAATGTGCTCAAGAAAATAAAAATCATGCAACAATCCTGAATCAACTCATGCCACTTTGGCAGTAGCAAGGAAGACACACGGCACAGTTTGACATACCCACAGAATCAGGGACAACACATGTTGGCGGAGAGTCAAGTGAACCTAAAGGATGATTGATCCTAATCCACATCGTGTAGCCGGATAATAGAAAGATTGGTTGAAATACACATTCATAAAAACCATCTCTCTGCAAGTGGCAATCTTTGGATTCATACGCAGGATGAATTGCTGGGAGATCAGAACAGTAAAGTCTGCTCCTTAAAATGTAAGAAAATAATCAATTAGCACAAAGCATTATTGAAATCAACCAGAAGAATATTTGAGGATTCTGTTTTGGTTGCTTAAAAAGATAGACAGCTTTGCCACTTCTAACAGATGCTTTGCGAAAAACAGAATCCTCAGCTATACCACAGTTATGTCTTTCCATAAAAAGAGACATTCACCCTAGTAATATAGTGAGGAATCCTTGTGGCGTAATGATTACACTTTGGACTGCTAACTGCAAGGTCAGTAGTTTGAAAACACCAGTCACTCCGAGGGAGTCAGACAAGGCTTTCTACTCTTAAAGACTACTCTCTTGGGCTGAGCCCCAGTAGCGTAGTGGTTATGCGCGGGACTGTGGCCCACTGGGACGGAGGTTCAATTCCAGCAGTGGGGCTGGGCCTCCTACTCCCACCACCGGAGAGCAGTGATGCCCCCCCCGCCCCCCAAAAAAAGACTACTCTTTTAGAGTCTTGAAACCCACAGGGGTTTCCTGCCCTGTGGGGTCACTGTGAGTTAGAATTAATGCAATAGAACTGAATCATATAGGTGAGGATATAAATGACATTTATTGCATGCTTATTATGATTAAAGATATCTTTTAATTATAACAAAATAAAATTCATAAGCAAAAAAAAGCCCACAGCCAAAGAATCAATGTCAACTCATCAAATGATGTTATTTAAGGGGCTGAGCCCCGGTGGCATAGTGGTTGAGTGCGGGACTGCGGCCTATTGGCTTGGCGGTTCAAATCCAGCAGCAGCTCTCCAGGAGCAAGACTAGGTAGCTCCCATGACCACCAGAGGGCAGTGAAGCCAAAAAAAATGATGCTATTTAATTCTCAATGAACTCCTATATATATTATCATGCTTCCCATTTTACAGATGAAGAGATTGAGGCTTGGGGAAGCTATATAATTTTTCTAGCCATTTGCATCTGACTTCATGACTTTTCTGTATATGCTAATTTTATAAATGATTCACAGAGCTTATATTTTTTCCTGTAAATCAACAACAAGAAAACCAAAGACCTATCTTAAAAAGAAACTGTGATAAAAGAAAAGTAAAAATAGATTATGAAAGTAAAATCGCATACAATTAACAGTCTATTGATTTAAAATTACACATATTCCTCACTTGACGGCAATCTGATATCTTTCATGGTTTTTTTTTAAATCTATCTATTTTTGTGTTAATAGCATCCATTCATCAGTAACTTAGGTATGCATCGATGCTTAGGTATGAGGCAAGAATAATGCTGGCTGTTAAAGTTATGTGTCACCTTGGCTCATCTATGATTCTCAATGATTTGGCAGCTATGTAATGATGCAATTTGGCAGTCATAGAGTGATGTGATCATCCGTTTTTTGTGATCTAGTCATACTACATTTTTTACATTACTCTGATTTTTGCATAACAGATTAGTGAGAAATTATTGTACTTTTTATGAGTTGTGACAAAGGCAACAAAATTTCAAATTAAAATGCAAAGATTGCCGTTTATTTTACTACTATGTAAGAATAAGGATGCTCAGTAACACTGTGGGTTAGGGAGTGGGCTGTTCTCTGTAAGGTGAGTTATTCAAACACACCAGTTGCTCAAGGAGAGAAAGATGAGATTACCTGCTCACATAAAATTATACAACCTCAGAAACTCTGTTCAAGGGGTCACTTTTATATGGTTTGTGTATGCAAGAATAGATTATTAACACTAGGAATGCTATTCAGTTCACTGAATTTTAGATTTGAAATTTAATTTTACAGTAGAAAAATTTAGATTTTTAAAAAGAAATAAACACACATTATTTAAATATAACATATAAAAACACAAATAAAAATTTTCATATGCAAATGGTGTTTGGGAGCAGGGATTTGTGTTTGGGTGCAGGGTTTATATTACAAAACTGGGGATATTTACAAAACTTTAAATGTACCTATCTTCTCTAAACAAAGGTTATGTTATTTTAGATCAAACTCTCTGTAGAGAGAAGGGGATAATACAGGAAGCACCTATATCTTTAAAACAGGGAGCAGTAAAAAAGAAACAACTATTTTATTCTTTATTAGAATATTTCTTCTCATCTGCTATTATTTGTTCTCTTTTATTTCTTAAATAATTTCAGTTACTTCTAAGAAATCATTCTATTTCTCTAAAATCCCTAGCATTTTTTAGGAATATTAATCTTCATTCAAATTATATTAAGCCTTTAAAATTCCCTTTCTTTTCTTTAAGTCAATTCTATAAATCAAATTAAAAGTACATGTATAATTTTTTTAATTACATTCAAGAGTTAAAATGAAATTTTGAAGAGTTCATTGACTACCAAAATCTTTTATAAAAACAAATTACATTTTGGTGTGTGCATCAAGGGCAGATTGTTTTCAGAATCACCAGTTTACTTAATCCCTCCAAAACATTCAAATGAAGTGTATCCTACACTTCCCTTTTAGGAAGAAGATATTGAAAAATACTAGTAGAATAGTATTTTCACAGAAACATGTATTTCACTCTATCTGATGCAGGGAAGTAAGACAGCAAAAGTAATACATACCTATAATACCGCAACTGCAATGTACTTCCCACAAGTGATTGGATTGAATTGGTTGACCATCTGCAAGTCATTTTAGTTAAGTACCCATCAGTTTCACATGATATATTGATATTGACATCTATTTAAAACACATTAAAATATTAACATAAAGTAAAAGCACCGAAAATATTTGAATGAAAACAATTTCATTACATCTTAAATGGGACTCCAAAATAGAGTCCATCATGAGAGTGTGACTGATGGGCAGAAGTGGAGGGCGCAAGCACAGCCTTACCAATGACATAGAGCTCGGCATAGCGATGGTGACACTCCTGCTCCTTGCAGCAGTACACCGCGTTGTAGGTGAACTGTCCTCGAGCTCGGGTCGCCTTCAAATCGGGAAGCGTAACTTGGCTAACACGGTCATTCATGACATTATACTGGCTTTGAGGAATTTTCTCAGCCAAATTCATCCACCAAACAATCTTTTTGGAAGAAAGAATCTCGTTTTCATTTTTGTAGATGCAGTGAAAAGAAGCATTAGATCCAGTGCTGGTGAGAATTTTAGGTGGAAAGTATATGACATCTGTAATGAGGAAAGACAGAAGACATTCTTTAAGGAACTTGTATATTGCTGAGCCCCAGCGACACAGTGGTTGTGTGCAGGACGGCAGCCCACATGGTAGACAGTTTAAATCCAGCAGTAGCTCTCCAGGAGCAAGGCTGGGCATCCTACTCCCACCAGGGCAGTGATGCCACACACACACACACACACACACACACACACACAAAGGAACTTGTATACTATTTTTTCAAAAAGGTTCACAAGGCACCCCAGGATTACATTGTCAAAAATAAAATGAGTTTTCTAGATAACATGGTAATTGCTTATTCATGACTAGTTATTTAGACTCCCTACCACCTACCACCCCAATCCTCAAGTGAACTGAGAAGCCAGAAGATCTTCAATATCTACTACACAAATATGTTTTGCAAGTAATTATTACTCACTCTGATGGCGTATTGGTTAAGCACTGATAGCAATCAATAAGTCAGTGTTGGAACTCACTCCTTGCTCTGTGTGAGAAAAGATTTGACAATATAGTCCTATTAAGATTATAGCCTATGAAACTATGTGGGAGAGTTCTGCTCTCTGATTGGGTCAATATTGCATTTGATTCGATAGCACACAACACCTAACTAGGTTGGCAATTACTCCAAATGTAATTCAGTCTGGAACAGTGACGTATTTTCCACCAGACCTTGAATCATCACACACTGGTTCCCTGTGTTGAGTTGATTCTAACTCACTGCACGCTAGAGGACAGCACAGAACTATTTCAGTGGGTTTCTGAGACTGTGATTCTGGACAGAAGTAGAAAGCCTCATTTTTCTCCATCCTAGGGCGTGGTGGTTTTAAACTGAGGAACTTCAAACGACCAGCCCAACACATAATCTGCTATGCTACTCGGGCTCCATTCAGGCAGTCCTAGATACAATTACAAAGGGAAAAAAGTCCCTAAAAGGGAAAGGGGGAGGTTCTTTGGTTGCTATTGTCTTGTTTGGATATTTGAAAACTTCAAATAAGCAGATAAATTAAGGAAATAAAATATATATAAAAGAAGTATTAAATACAACAAATACTGAACTCAAAAAGTAAATTTAAAAACCTGTAAGTACTGGTTTGTGGAATTAATTTGAGTATCCCAATATTCCATTGCTGAAGGGAATACTTTCCTAAAACATGATTTTTAAATAGTTTTAGTGGCATATGCTTCCCATAGCATACAATTGAATCAATCATATTAGGAAGATTATTGCAATCATCACCACAATCAATTTCAGAGCATTTTCTTCTCAACTTCATTGCTATAAGCACCTCAGCATCCTCTGTAATACACTGATCTGTTTACTCTTGCTACGCTCTACCTACCTTAGATTTCTTCTACAGAAAAGCATACGAAACAGACACACACACAAAGCACAAGCAATGCAAAATCTCACAAAGCAAGCACACATAAAGCCGACAACAGAAAAACCTGAGTGCAAAAAAAGCAGAAAATATTTAAAAAGTGAAATAACTTTAAAATGGGTCAAAAGGGAGAGAAAATGAGAAGGTATTATATTTTAAACTGGCTACATTGCCATAACCTACTTTATAATGCTCTCTGTCTGATAGCAATGTTATTCACATTCTCATTCCAGAAGAAGTTCACCGAAGACTTAATCAAAATAGGACCCTGCAAATGGATTTTGGACTTCCACCATCATCCATAACCTTCTGAAAATAGCGTTTTCACTATTTATTCTCTGGTAACAAGCATCCCTTCCTTTGGATTTGGATTGTATTATTTACAATCCTTGGCTCACATAGGCTGATGTGCTTCTTCCATGTGGATTAAGTTGATGGCATCACTTAGAGGACTGCTTGTTTTAAGGCAAGTCCAAAAGAGCTCAGATGCTTAGGATCTCAGGATATATCCTTTCTGGTAGCTGAGCACTACCTGCTTCTTCACTACATTTAGCTATAGCGCCCATATCGTCAGTGATCCTGTGTATGTGCAAGAATCAAGCAGTCATGTTCTAAGAATTAATTTATCTTAGATTGGGCCTAGAATTAATGTGAGACCCAAACCCATTCATATACCTATGATTTATAGAGATCTCGGGTTCCTTCCAGAATGTCACTATACTTTTGAGTGAGGAGTATAAATCATACTTGTTGGGCATAAGTTAATTCTATTGACAGTGTCATTAATTTATCCAATGACATAAAATTTAAAATGCTGCTGAGAAAATAAGATTACTTAAGTATGCACTTGTTACAGACTGAAATACATAAATTGTTGGCTTGTACAGAATCAACTTCTAAATAACGAAACTTGATTTACACAAAAATGAGGGTTTGTGTAAATGATAGGGAAAACTTTCAATAGCATTTATTAACAAAGGCAGAACCAAGCCAAGGAGAAAAACACTTTTCATAAAAAAGCAAAGGGAGGAAAAAAACAGAACCATTCACTGGGATCAGAACCAAAGCACAGGATCAGAACCAAAGGCCAACAACCACTAAGTCCATAGGGACGCAGTCATATGTTTCTTCTCACACTAGAGTGTTTCAGCCTTAAATTCAAGGGACTATGTCAATTGTATGTATCTACTATCGGGGAGCTTCACGTATAGTCCTGTTCAATTAGTGGGGGTTCCACATTGAATCCTTCTGTTAGATCAAGATTTTTAAATGCCTATAATACTATTCCATACTATTTATTCAGTCTTATATTGCTGAAAATTTGGTTTGCCTATTTTTCCCAAAGGAACATCACCACCATCAACAACAAACACAGCAAGTAATTGTTCATATCAAAAAAAATTCTTTATACCCCTGTGCAAGACAAAATTATCGACCTTGTGCAACTTAAATCATTTTCTGCTGATAGCACATGAATTATCTGTTTCCACACATATCTTCTGGCTTATCTCTTTTTAAAAGAACCTCATCATTGTTTTATTATTCTAGTTATTCAATATAGAATAAAACTTATCGAAAATAATAGGTGAAATGTTAATGTTTATAATTTATCTCAGGAATTTTTACTTTGTATTTATAAAGTTAAAGAGAAACAGGGGAAAACCTGAAAGCATCAAACTACTAAATAGTTAATGTCCCAGTAGACTGATGGGCAGAATCAAGTGTAATCCCAGTAGAGGGGGCACTTAAGCTCTATTTGGATATAACATAGTGCAAAAGAGTAGCTCCCACTATCGACCTCTCTTCAGGACAATCCACATTACACTACTAAACTGCTTTAAAAGTTAGCACACTAATTCTTTAAAAACAACAAGTCAGCTTTCATGAATTAAACCTATTCATTTTAAAACTCAAAATACTTCCCACCAGAGGGCAGTGATTGCCCCCCCCCCCAAAAAAAACAAACTCAAAATACTTTCATTTCATCAAAGACATAATCAGGTTAGTTGACAAATTAAAACTAAGCTACTTTGCATGATGAAAGAATAGCATGCCTGCTTAAAATTAAGATAAACAAGTTAATAAAACCCGAGATTGGCAAGATAAGAAAATAATGATGTTTTTCTTTTCATAGTCAAGGAGCAATAACTGTAAACAGGTAGCAACACAACTAAGGATTTATTTTAAAAAGGAAAGTCTGTTGAATTATTGGTAAATCATTAGGAATATCGATTACAAATCACCAAATTATGGATAGTAATTTTAAAATGATTATTTATTTTAACCTCAGAAAACAGGATTATAAATTTTGGAGGTGGGGAAAAGCACCTATTTTTTTACTGCCCAGTTTAAAATCTAAAAATTACCTAATAAAATTCTCCCCTTTTTTTTGGGCAACCTCAGTTCAAAATTTAAAATTCAATATAGCTAAAAATGTTTGGAAGTAGTAAACAAGGTGTCCAAAGTCATTCTTCAAAATGATTCCTCATGGTTATCCTATATTCTTCAGGAAAAGAAGATTATGCCTTTGCAATCTGCCAAAAATAGTGGTTGTGACTTTCTAAACTCACCTCTCTGGCTTGAATTTGACACAGCCAGCAGATACCCTTGGAAGCTAGTTTCCATAGACCTTTCATTTTAAGGGACCCTAAGAAGACTAAGACAGACATCTTAGTAAGAGAATTTGACTGCAGTCATTCACCAGTCAACATGTTTTAACACTTTTTTTTGGAATGAATCCATACATGTATAAACTGTAAATAATGATATCAAAATCTTCAGGAGAAAATGATATCAGAGCTTAAACTGTGAAAACCCAGTTTGCAGAAGGCTGTGGTTAACAGTGAAAGTCCAAAATCCATTTGTAAAGCCCACATGTGGACTAAGCCTTTAGTAACTTTCCTCTGAGCACAGTCCAGGGATATGAACAGCCTTCTTGTCTGACAGCTAACATGTAATATGGATCAAGGTGGGTGTCACTTATCATTTAATCTCCCTTTGGACTCATTTGAAAGTTGTTTCTGTTTTTAATATTTTCTGCTTTCTTTTTGGTTAAGGTTTTTCTGCCTTTTGCTTCGTCATCGTTGTTGGGTTCTTCATTTGTTTGCATCCTGCTTGTATTTTGCATGATTTTCTGTATATGAAATGCAGGATAGGAAAATCTAAAGAGATAGTAACTGGATTAATAATTACCTAGTGGGAATGGCAGAGGAGGCTGGAGTGTGGGGTGGGAATGGGGAGCTAACCACAGTGAGTATGAGAAGAAAATATTCAGAAATTGATTCTAGTGATGATTGCACAACTCTTCTTACTATGACTGCATGCTCAAATTGTATGATATGGGAAGTATACATCAACAAATTTTTTTTAATTTCCAGAAGAATTTATAAACCCTCCCTGTCTTGGGGCTGCTATAATAGAAATACCTAAAGTGGGTGTTTTTAGCGTACAAAAGTTTATTTCCTCACAGTTTACAAAGAGGTTATAAGTTAGGAGGCTATAGGTTAGCATTTACCACACATTACCAAATGGAGGATAATTACATCAGATCACAAAATGAATGACATACACATAATACTGAAAAAAATCCCCTAATGAAATAAGCACATATTTTGGAAAACGCCATTCAATCCATGATATTCCATCATGATACACCAATTCTTTGTATCCTTGACACATATAAGCACAATCATTCCATCATGTCATCTCCAAACTCTCACTTTCTCAGTCATCTACTCCAAATATGGGTGTGAATTTAGGCATGTTCCAACCTGGAGTGAAATCTTCTTCATCTGTGAAATCTAGAATACAAATTATAATTTCCCAAAAACAATGGGAAACATCACAAGGTAGACATTTCTACTACAAGTGGAAGAAATTGGAAGGAATAACAAACAGCAAACAATTTAAAAAGCTAACAAAACATTAGCTCACAAGTCTTGAAAATAATTACCTATCCTCTGAGACCACCCAGGTAATAATAGACTTGCCTTTGAGACTTTTGTGCTGGTCATGTTCCCCCTATTCTGGGTTAAAATCCTTCAGCCTTGGGCTTCCACGGCTAGGAACTCTCATCCCCCAGCTTTTGATGGCTCCATTCCTCCAGCCCCACCGAGCAGCAGCTCCACCTCCTTGGGCCCAGCAGATCCTTTTTCTGCCCTTGGGCATGGCAACCCCACTTCCTCAGCTCTGTCCTCCCTGTACACCTAAAGAGCAGCCCATCTGGAACTGAATTGTAGGTCTGACTCGAAATGTCACAGGATGTGACCCCTCTCTTTCTTTTTAAGTTTTTTAATTTAATTGCTGTTATTTTAATATTTTTGTTGGGGACTCTTACATCTTTTATCACAACCCATATATTCAACCAGTGTGTCAAGCACATTTGCACAAATATGGACATCATCATTTTCAAAGCATTCTCTTTCCACGTGAGCCCCTGATATCAGCTCCCCATTTCTTCCCTCTCCCTCCCATATCCACTATCTCTAATGAACCCTTGATAAGTTAGAGATCATTATTTTCATACCTTACATCATCTTCTGTCACTCCTCATCCACTTTCCCATTATTCTTCCCCAAAATAGGGGTTTGTAGGTTGATCCTGTGATCAACCCCCCTTTATCCCCTCACCCTTCCCTTATTCTACTGGTATCTCTACTCTCCTTGTTGGACCTGAGGGGTTTATCTATTCTGGGGCATGGACAACAGGGAAGTGGATTAAGGGAAACATTGGACAGTGTACAATATGAAAAAGTAATAACAATTTGTAAATTATTAAGGGTCATGGGGGAGAGGGTGAGGGAAGGGAAGGGAAATATGGAGAGCTGGTACTGGGAGCCTAAGTGGAGGGAGGATGTTTTGACAGTGATGATGGCAACAAGTGTGCAAATGTGGCCTGCATGCAATTGATGTATGTATGGATCATGATGGGAGTTATATGAGCCCCCAAAAAAAGGGGGAGGGAGAAAGAGGAGCTTATACCAAGGGCTCAAGTGGAAAATATTTGGAAATGAATATGGCAATATGTGTACAAATATGTTTCATACAAATGATGTATTGAATATCATAAAACCCCTCTCTTTAAAGTCGCAGGGGTCCTGGTCTCACCCTTTGAGGCCAAGGCAACTCAGCTTCCCATGCCCTTTTGATCAATTCTGATGAACTCTGGATCGTTCCAGAGATGATTCTTTCCTTTTCCTGGTGGATAACAAATGTAGACTTAAGCCTGTTTCCTGCCCATCGAATTTGAGAAGCAAATAGCATGTCCTCCTTCTGTGCTCTCTCTGTCCCCATCAGCCTATACTATGATAAGTTTTCTAGTATGGTCATTCCTTAAATCCATTGGTGAGTGGCTTCTCAAAAAAAGCCTCACTGGTGTCAAGTCTATTCTATCTCATAGGGACCCTATATAGAGAATAGTGTAGGCACCCTGCCGGGTTCCAACACTGCAACTGTCTAATGGAATAGAAAGCCTCCTCTTTCTCCCAAGGAATGGCTAGTGACTTTGAACTGATGGCCTTGGAGTTAGCAGCCCAACACATAACCACTACTCCACCAGGCCTCACATGTCAGTGGATTAGACTCTTCGCAAATGTACGTATCCCCATAGTTTTGGTAAAAATTCCAAATGCATGTCCTTAGTTTATACAGGAGAATTTTCTAAAATGTCAAGCTTTGTTTTCATTTTGCACAATTTATACCCCTTTTCCTTTCACATATTTAAGTGACAAGGAGAACTCATGGGGGCCCTTTAATATCTTGCTAAAAAGTATCCTCAGTCAGATAGCCAAGTCCATCACTTGAAGATCTAACTTCCATCAAACATTTGAACTTCATTTAGACAAGTTATTTGCCACTCCATTTAAAAGCCTAACCCTTCCTCCAGGGTCCAATCACATATTCATCATTTTTCTGGTAAAACCTCACTCAAAATATATGTAACATCCACGTTTCCAGTAATAATCACTTACTGGTGCCATATCTATTCTCTAAGATGATAGAGATATTCAAGGTAGCCCTTCTCACTTCTTCCTGAGCCTTTACTAGAATCACCGTGCCTATAGAAAGTGTTATCAATGATATCTTCAGTGCAATCTAGCCTTTTACTTCTTGACGACTTAGAACTTTGCCTGCAAAGCTGACATCACCATGAATAGGAAAAAATTGAAGTTGTCAAGGCTTTTTTCTTGTTTGGATCCAGAATCAATGGTCATCGAGGCAGCAGTCAAGAGATCAAAATATGAGTTCCATTAGGTCATTGTGCTGCACAAACTCTCTTTAGAATATTGAAAAGCATGGATGTTACTTTGAGGACTAATGTGAGCTTGGGCCAAGCCATGATAGTTCCAATTTCCTCATATGCATTTGAAAGGTGGGCATTGAACAAAGGAGACTGAAGAAACACGCATTTTGAATTGTGGTGCTGAAGAACATTGAAAGTACCATGGACTGCTAAAAGGGCAATCCGGTCTCTCTTGGAAGAAGTGCGGCCAGAGTGCTCCCTAAGAAGCAAAGATAGCAAGACTACCATGGAAACGCAGACAACATGGAGCTATTACTTATTTTTAGCAAGTTTTCCTTATTTTCATGGTTCAAACTTTAAACATAATTTCATATAATTTCTTCCTTTGGGTTTAGTGTCAGAACACTAAAGATGCCCATCATATGATAAAGATTAATTCAGGAGATCTACTGACCTCTCAGTACAGGCTACTACATCAAGAAACATAAAACTTACCTTGGGTGGTAAAGATGTGAGGGGTGCTCCAGTCACTCCAGATCCCTGGCCCATCAAGTCTCCTGGCCCGCACCTGAACCTCATAGGAAGACCCAGGAAGCACGGTGTCTACTAGCAAGGATGTAGCGGAGACCATCTCTGCAATCTGATAAATGTGAAAAATATTATTTTAAAGTACCAAAAAATCAAGTCAAGGGGAACTGTTGCAAAATGAATTGCAACCCCCTAAATATGTGTCATGAGTCCCAACTCCTATACTTGTGGTGCAATCCCTTTTGAAAATAGTGTTTTCTTTTTTATATTATCAGGATTCTATCAATGTTGAGTGTGTTTTAAGCCAATCATTTTTGAAGTGTAAATGAGCAGATTAGACACAGGGAAGCAAGCACCCGTATGTGTGTGTGTGTGTGTGTTGGCGGAGATATATATACCAAGGTACATGAGGATTTCCAGTGTAGCAAGAAAAAGAGGTTGAAAAGAGAAGAAGAAGACCTTCCCCCAGAAGCTAGCGTGAGAGAAAGCTATCCTCTAAAGACCACATCCTGGAGCTGGACTTCCAGACTACTAAACTGGGAGAAATCCATTCTCGTTTGCTAAGCTCTTTCCTTTGTCCACATCCTGGAGCTGGACTTCCAGCCTCCTAAATTGGGAGAAAACCATTCTCGTTTGCTAAATTCATTCCCTTGTGATATGGTAGTTCTGTTCTAGCAGCACTAGATAACTAAGAAACTGTTATCAAAACTGACCCTCATAGATTCTGAAAAATATGAAGGAATGAAAATTTTACAGAGAATTTATCAGAGCCTTGGTGCCATACCAGTTACAAATTGGGCTGCTAGGGTCTCAAGGAGTCAGCCTCAATTCAATGGCAGTGAATTGTTTGAGGTGTTTTTTGGTTTTATCAGAGCATAATGGACTGAGACAGAAATCAATGACCATTGACAAATGCTTGCATACCCATCATTAAAAGCCAATGGACCTAAGTTGCAAAATTAAAATCGCAATTAGCGAAGTCTTAACTGAATGCCTCCTGACCTTTCAACATTTGAGGAATGCACCCAAAGTTAGTTAGAAATCTCAAGCCCCAAATGCCATCAATCGCATGCACAATGGAAAACAATGTGCCAACAGGGGGAAGAGAAGGAGAACTCTGTGTGTTCAAGAGGGAAGAATGGAGAAATTCAAGGACACAAGCCTCCCGAGGAGCTACCATGAATGAATCAAAGTGCCATTTCCAAACCAGGAGAAAGAATATCCAAGTGCCCAAACCATTAATTTATGAGGAGCCTTCAAAACACTTATGGGAAAATTGAATAAAAAGATCAGGGAATTTTGGGATGTGAGGGCGATCTGGCTGCGACATCTCTCACTCCATTGATCATCAGCGTTGATTCGACTGCTCGGCTGGCTAGGCGGGTGTCCCCTTCCTCCCTCACACTCCATGTGCGTCCCTCCTGAAGCAGCACGCTTGGTTGAAGAGGACGATCTTCCCCAATAGGACGACCGTCCTTCAGTCAAAGGTGTGCGAGTAACAGAGGCGCGCCCCTGCTAGAACCACCAAACAAGTCTCAAGATAACGAAATTTTTGAAGTCTTGTCATCTATAGCCATGAATGCATATAATTATAATTAAGTATATATTTTGTGTGAATTTTGTAATTTATAGACGTAATGTTTTTAATATAAGGTACAGAATTATATCTTCAGTTAGAATGAAAATGTATCTGAACCTCAGAGACTTGGGGGGAAGTGTTCTTATGAGTCATCCTCAATGTCAGGGTTTATATCAGACTGCTATTTTTATGTCATAAATATGAAAAAAAAAGGCCGCTCAAAGTTAAAAAGCATTGTCTGTGAACGTTCTCATACCACATTTCATATTCTCATAACTTTTCAACTCAAATGGAAAATTGCTCGGTATCGATATTTTTTATTTCCTTGTAATTTATGTAATCCTTATTTTCCCAAACTAAAATGATCTGTCCAACAGTATTCATAGGAAAAAAAAGTTTTCCCTGTGCCTTTCATTTAAATCATTTTATTGGGAGCTCATACAATTCATCATAATCCATACATCCATCTATCGTGTCAAGCACATTTGCACACTTGTTGCCATCATCATTCTCAAGGCATTTTCTTCTATTAAGTCCTTGGTATCAGCTCCACATTCTTTACCTCCCTCCCAGCCTCCTCCCTCATGGACCATTGATAATTTATAAATTATTACTATTTTGTCATGTGTTACACTGCCCAATGTCTCCCTTCATCCACTTTTCTGTTGTCTATCCCCCAGGGAGGGGGTTATATGTAGATTCTTGTTCGTCTTTCCTACCCCACCTTTCCCTCCACCCTCCCATTATCACCACTCTCACCACTGGTCCTGAGGGGATCATCTGCCCTGGGTTCCCTGTGTTTCCAGTTTCTATCTGTATCAATGTACATTCTCTGGTCTACCCAGATTTGTTAGGTAGAATTGGGATCATAATAGTGGAAGGGGGAGAAAGCATTTAAGAGCTAGAGGAAAGTCGTATGTGTCATTGGTGCTACACTGCACCCTGACTGGCTCATCTCCCTGAGACTCTTCTGTACGGGGATGTCCTGTTGCTTATTGATGGACTGGGGTCTCCAGTCCACACTTCCTCTCATTCACAATGATATGATTTTCTGTTCTTTGATGCCTGATAGCTGATCCCATAGACACCTCATGATCACACAGGCTGGTGTTCTTCTTCCATGTGTACTAGATAGCTGCTTGTTTATCTTCAAGCCTTTAAGATCCCAGATGCTATATCTTTTGATAGCCAGGCACCATCAACTTTATTTACTATATTTGCTTATAGACCCACTTTGTCTTCAACAATCATGCCAGGAAGATGATCGTCATGGAATGCCAGTTTAATAGAACAAAGCATTCATGCATTGAAGGAGTGCTTAAGTGGAGGCCCAATGTCCATCTGCTACTTTAATACTAAACCTATCAATATATGTACCTAGACCTATTTTCCCCATCATCACATAAGTATATTTACATATGTATATGTCTGTATTTAGACTTCTAGAAATGCCCTTTGCCTCCTAGCTCTTTCCTCTATTTCCTTTTACTTTCCTCCTGTCCCACTATTATTTGGGGTTCAGTAATTCCTCTCAGTTACATTGCCCTTGATCAAGTCCTACTAGGCCTCTTATTACCTCCTCACCACTGATTTTGGATCACTTGTTGTTATCTTGTGCCTGGGTTTGTCAACACCACTTCCTTTCCCCCACCTACCCCTCTCCCATGGAATATATAAACTTTTATTAAACAAAAATATCAAAGTGTGAAGCTATTGATTCTTGATACATCCTGCTTCTAGATCTGTACACTTCTGATGTGGTGTTTCCATCTCTATATCCCTTCCCCAAAGAATTGCACAAACTTTTATTTTCACCATGCCAATAGCAGTTTTGAGATCCTCAAAGTATTCAAAACATGTTCCTTTTACATGTTCTGTGTGTTTGGGGAAGCTTCTAAGCTGACCTCGCTGCTTTGAATTTAATTGGGCTAGCAGATAGTCTTGTAAGTCAGCGTTGAGTGGACCTTTTTTTTTTCAAGATGTGTTAAATCTGCACAGACTAGAGGAACAAATTCATAAGTACACATATGTATATAAGGGAGAAATTTATATAAAAGAGGAATGGAACACTGAAGAAACATCCCAGCACAGTTCAGTTAAAGGTCATAAGTCCGATATTAGCCCAAATGTCTGATAGCAATCTATAAAGTCTTCTTCAGACTCATGAAGCACATGCAATGACACCAGGAAAACCACCATCCAGTGGATGCAGAGTCTTATTTATCCAGTGGTAATAGAAGCATCTCAGGGCTGGCGGAGACCTCTCTTGTGGCTTCTCAAGCATCTCAGCACTGGCAGGAGTCTCTACATGGCTTTTCTGGTTTCTGAAGTCTGGTTCCATCAGGGTGAACCCATGTGAGTTCTCCTCTGGGATGTTTCACAGGGAGTCAGCCTTGTGTATTATCAGTAGAATGTCTTCAAGGGACTGAGTTGTGAGCCTCTCCCCTCCAATGGGGAAATATGGCTGGATTTCCCAGAATTCTCAGGAGAAAGTCATGCCCACACGGAGGTGTCATTGGCTATCTTCTGATTAATAGGCTGGACTCCACCCTACACTCTTAATCCTCAAATTGACAGCAGATTAAGTGACAACCACACAAGACACCCTACTGAAACTAAGACAAATATATGACTGAGATCACTTGTCTGCAGCCATCCACTGATCATAGAGACATGTTAAATGCAGTTTGCTTGGGCAAAACCACTGCCCATATGTGTATAAACTAGAGCCCTAATAGCAGTGCTTTCTTACTTACTTAAGTAAATTGCCAAACTCCTTGAATGTTTCACAAGGGCCTTACTGAGCTCCTCCTTCACTCCATGCATGTCATCCTCTCCATCTTTTCTCCATGAATCTCCTATCATTTTCATCCTAATCCACTCCAGGCAGCTACACTGGCTTCTAGATGTTCCATACACAGGGCCTCTCTACCTTGCTCTCTCTATTTAGAGTCAACTTCCTCAAGATGGATACCTGCATCACCAACTTCTTCAAATCTCTGTCATATGTTGCCCTCAATGTAGCCTCCCCAATCTCCCTTATTACTACACCATCTCCACCAGCACTCCTAAATGCCTTTTACCTCTTTTTGCTATTGCAGTGCACATAGACGTGTCTCGTGCAGATAGGTTAGTTCCTCACATTTTATAGGTGCCCATTACATACAAAGGGACTTTGAACATTCATGAAAAACTAAAATTTTCATGAACTTTTTTAAGCTCCCTCATAATGAATGGGTTATATTTGAATAAGCTTTAAGTAATAGTGTATAAGTTGCATATAAATAAGTACATTGATCCATGAAAAAGTATGGATTAGTGTAAAATCAGACAATAAAAGTATTAATGTAACTATAATTTTATGAATTCAAGCTTTTGTAACTGGGCTTCCAATAGTCATTCAACCATGTAAATGTTTATGTATGTATATAGGTTTGTGTAAGTACTAGCAGACAGACCGACAAATAAAAAAAACAGTTCTAATACACATAAATTTTGAAAGAGCGCTAAATTGTGGGAGGCATCTTTTTTAATATATAAAAGTACAAAGATTCACATATAAATAATATTGAGTAATATGCAATAACTTACTGAAGATATTTTCTAGAGATTCAAGAACGTCATTCAACTGACCATTAGATGATCATAATATTAGATTATCTCTCACTCTGCTCTGGAAAAAGCATGTGCATCTGGTATGCAGAGGACAATTTCTATGAGACTTAATGAGGTCTCACCTATACTGTAGATACTTCTTAGTGTTTCATTTTATTTGCTAAAATATACTTACTTCTTTCACATTTGTTGTAGAATTCTCAAAATATTTCACTTGATATTTAAGTTGGAATGGTACTGGTGTTGGGCTGGACCAAGATATCTTTAAACTACCATTGTCTGTGATTTCCATATGCAGATCTAATGGTGGATCAGGCTTGACTTAAGGAAAAAAAGAAACGAAAATTTTTATGTCAAACAACTTTTATGATAAATATACCTGAGTACTATGAAGTCATGATTCATTTTCAGCATATCCTACCCTTTCAGGGATGTAACTCTATGGCTTTAATTAAGATCTACTTACAAAATTTAACTCATACTATAATCACATCTAAAACTTAAGCCTTATCACAGAAACTCAGGCATCTTCATTTCCTCTCTCCAAAAGGTACAACTATGATGACATGTTATCCATTATCCAGTGTTTCCCAAAGTCCTACTGTCCTTCGGAGGTGCCAAAATGAACCAGGGAGACTACAGAAGCACAGACCTACATTTTGCCCCCCCCCCCAAAATGAATTAAAATAAAAGTTTCCAATTTGCAGGAAGACATCGATTAATTGTTTGTTTGTTTTTTTTTCTGAAAAGAGTGCAGTAGGCCAAATGCATTTGGGAACCTATGCAGGAGACCCAGAATATAAATAAATCGGATTTTTAGTTTTTAAGTGGCAGATGCTGCAGCAGGGATCCCTGTCCCACTATTAAATTGCCTTAAAAACTGTGACTAATACTCATTGAGACTGATCAGCATGCATCATGGGCCAAAGTTAGGGCACTAATTTAAAATGTGTAATCAATGTTCAACAAATCCCTATGACTGATGTTTATATTTTTACCCTATGTCAAACTTACTGATACTTATGGGCTGAACTGTCATTACAGGTGACTGAAAAATGGCTCCACCAGATGTGATTTCCAAAAACATGAAATAAGTGTAGTTGAGTTTGGATGGCGACACAAGCACATGACATTCGCAGCATTCATGGGCACTGCAGTTGCACTTCACAATCTTAAAGATGTCCTTCTGGGGGAGCAGAGATAAATCTTCTAACACCTCAGACCTAAAATTAAGAAATAAGAGGGAAAAGCCTGCCTGTAAAACTGATCAGAATCCTCTACACCTTATATGCATGGTTCCAGACAATCATTTGGTGGAAATTAGAGAGAAATGGATAGAAGAGCCATATTAAATTTCACTTCACATGAAGTATGGATTACACCTCTATGATAAGAAATCAAAAATCCTCAAACTTGGACCAAGCAACAAAATCATGACTAACAAAGACAACTTTGAATGATCAAGGTTTGCATTTTACTTAGCTCTATAGTCAATACTCATGGAAGCAGCAGTCAAGCCTACAAATGACATCTTGAATTGGGAAGATTGGCAGCAAATGGTTTATTTTAAGTGTGGAAGAGCAAAGATGTCACTTTGAAGCCTAATATCTACCTGACTCAAACCATGGTGTTTTCAATCAGTTGATATGTGTGGGGAAGCTGGACAAGAAATAAGGAAAACCAAAAGAATGTATGCCTTTGAATTATGGTCTTGGTGAAGAACATTGAAGGTGACCACAAGAAGTCCAAACAAAATATGTCTTGGAAGAAGTACAGCTAAACTGCTCCTTTGAAGTGATGATGGTGAGATTCCATCTCACATCCTTTGGACATGTCATCAGGAGGGACCAGATCCTGGAGAAGCATACAATGTTTATAAAGTGCAAGGTCGGCCAGAGAGGCAGAATCCCAAGGAAATGAATGGACACTGCTGCCACAGCAACAAACTTAGGCATACCTGTTGTTTTTAGGATGACCTAATAAGAATAACAGATTAATACTAAGTAGATAAATTTAGAAAAGACACAAGGTGTTAATTGCTACAACTTCCACGTTAGAAAACTAAACAAAAAATAAAAAGAACAAGTAGAACATAAAAAAGCAATACAAAAAGAAAAGATATAAATTAGAACAATTAAGAAAAGAAAAATAATAGACACAAATCAATGTAACTGAAAGCTGATACTTTAAGATCAATAAAAATGGGGCTGATCCCCCGTGGCATAGTGGTTGTGCATGGGACTGTGGCCCACTGGGTTGGAAGTTCAAATATAGCAGCGAGGCTGGGCCTTCTACTCCCACCACCAGAGGACAGTGATACCCCAAAAACAAAAAAAGAAAAAATCAGATCAATAAAAATGATGAACACCTGGACAGACTAACCCAAAAAATAACAAAGAAAACAATGTAACAATATAAAATTTGAAGGCAATATTACTTCAGAATCTAAAGCAATAAAAAGATAATAAGCATTTTAGATAGCATTATGTCAATAAATTTGTCAGTTTACATAAGATGGGTAAATTCCTTGAAAAAATGCAAACTGAAAATTTTTTCAAGAAGAAACTGAAAACTTGACTATCCACAAAGCTATTAATATTAAATTTGCAGTATAAAATTTTTCCACAAAGAGAACTCTAGGCCTTTCCTTTCCATCTAGGAAAATTTTCAGGAAATAGCAATCCTAATTCTATGAAAAATTTCTCCTCAAACTTGATGAAAATATCGATCAATTCATTCTATAATCTCAATGTTGGGCTGAGCCCCGTGGCATAGTGGTTGAGTGCGGGACTGCAACCCACAAGATTGGCGGTTCATATCCAGCAACGGTTCTCCAGGAGCAAGGCTTGGCCTCCTACACCCACCAGGGGCAGTGATGCCCACAAAAAACACACACACACAAACAAACTCAGTGTTATCTTCACATCAAAAGCAAGGGGGAAAATTACAAGAAAGGAAAATTAGGTCAAACTTAATATATAAAACTATAAGAAGTCATGATTGAGTGTTGTTTTTTCTGAGGAATGTTACTGGTGTCACATTTTACAATCTATCCATATAACTCACACTACATTCACAAACTATAAAAATACAACTCTATCCCTAGTTACAAAAAAAAACATTTCACCAAGTCCAACGATGATTCCTGATTCAATCTCAGCAGAAGAAAAAGAAACTTGCTCAACTTGGTGGTGGTATCTGTGCCAAACTACAGCTAACATTTACGTACTGTGATGAACTCAACTTCAGCCCTAACTTCAGGCAGAAAAGGCCAGAGTGTCTGCACACATCACTTTTATTGAACGCTGAAAAGGAGAGTGGAGACAATGGGAAAAGGTAAGAAAAATAAATAAAAGTCATCTTGGGGAGGAAAAGGAGTCTTTTCTACATAGCTGGTCAGGTTATCCTAAGTGAAATCCTTAATATCTCTGAGAGATTCAAGGGTATGTAGAGGATAAAATGATAGAACTAATAGTTGAGTTTTGTGTGACTGAATGATAAAATGTCAATTTAAAAACTCTATATTCTAGCAGTAAACAATCAGAAATTGAATTTTTTATGAAATACCATTAACCATTAATTACCATTAACAATACCATTAACATTTATAAAATACCATTTTTTATGAAATACCACTAAGTACATTATACTTAGTGATATATTTGACCCCAAAAAAGGTATTTGGAACCTATATCTTGGAAACTACAAGACATTCTCAATAGACATTTGCAGTTGGTGTTTGATGTTTTCAAGTTGGTACTTGCTCCTAGCTATATTATGTGCAATGAAATTACATACTGCCCAGTCCTGCATTTTACACACAATCATTTCCATATTTGAGCCCATTGCTGAAGCCACTGTGTCCATCCATCCCTTTGGGCCTTCCTTTTGTCCCACTGACAGCATGATGCCCATTGTGGTAAATAGATATTATATCAACTAGACGTCCCTGGCTAGGGACAGAGTTAAACCGATCAATCGGGCCACAGCCTCCTTGAGAATGTGGCCTTTTTTATAAGGACGAAATTGGGAACATTCCCACCCCCCAACCCTGTCTCCTCTCTGTCTTTCTCCTTGTAAAAGCTTAAGCCTGCTTCCAGGGATGGTCCCATGTGAGACATCTGACCCTATGAGCTGCAGGTACCCTGCCAGGTTTCTACTAACTTTGGATCCACAAGAGACCACACTCACCTTCCCTCCTCACCTTCCAAATCATCAACTTGTAGGTACATGAATCTGAAGAGGACCCCTGCTAGTGTCGAGCTAGTGGACTTGAGCTGGACTGGACTAGGCACCTTCTTGATGTAAAGTTGCTTCTTGATATAAAGTTCTGTCTTGTATATAGATGAGTGTCACTGGTTTGTTTTCCTAAACAATCCAGTTTAACACATCCATGATGCCCAGGGATTAACCCCTCCTAATAACATGACTAAAGTAAGTTAGACAAAGTCTTGTCACTCATTCTCAGAAGCATTCTAATCATATGTCGTCTAAGATAGATTTGTTTGTTTTCTCAAAAATCCATGATATATTTAATATTCTTCATCAACATCATAATCCAAAGGCATCATGTCTTCTTTGGTCTTCTTTATCCATTTTCCAGTTGTCCCAGGTCTACAAGGTAAATAAAGATATCCTGGCTTGGGTCCGGGGCACCTGAGTCTTCAAAGTGACTAGAAATCCAAATCCAAGATGTTAGTTCTAAGGGAATTTTTCTCTCACTTTTGTGTCTAAAGGAAGATCCCTGTCTCTTCAGCACCTGTTTCCTTGTTTTTAAAAAAATCTCCATATATCTCGGGTCTATCCTACCCCATCTTTGCTTGCTGACTCGGTTGTTTAAACTCTTATCTCTCAGAACAAGGAGCCCTGATAATGTAGTGCTTATGTTTGGAGTTGTTATGTCAGCAGTTGAAACCACCAACCACTCCAAGAGAGAAAGATGGGGCTCTCTACGCCTGTAAAGTGTTACCGTGTTCCATGGGAACATTGAGTCAGAATTGACTTGATCACAGGGAGTTTGTTTTGAAGTTTGTTAGCTCTCCACACAGATCAGTTTATTATCCTATCCTATCTAATTAGCGTAACAAAGACAATCCATTTCCAAATGGAATTATAACCACAAGTACAGAGGTTAGGATTTGCAATGTATATTTAGGGGAGACCTAAATTAATCCATAACGATAACAATTCTTTTCAAATTGATCTCTCTGTCCAATTCAATATCAACATAAATTCAAGCAAGCCATGTTGCTGATACAAAAGAATCAGAAATTCATATGGAAAAGGAAAGGAAGGGAATGAGAAAATGCAAATCAATTTTGAAATTTAAAAATATATTATGAGAAATAACACTACTTGACTCAGGATTTACTATGAAACTACAATATGAAGGTGAAAAAAAAAACCACTGAAGAATTGGTGTTAACACTGAAAAAAAAGATTATCAGAACAGAATAGTGAGTCCAGAAATAGAACAACACCTGTAGAGCAAACTGATTCTCTACAAATGTGCAAAATGCAATTCTGTGGAGAAAAGTAATCTTATCAATAAATTGTGCTGAAATACTGGGTTATTTATAAGGTGTGGGGACCTTCTATTCAAGATTTACAGTACAACCAATATTTTACTCACATATATCTTAGACATAAAGTAAAACTTAAAAATATAAGATTATTGTAAGTTTTTTATATAAAATATAAAACAAAATAATTATTTTCCCTTGAATTTCATGCATTAGGCAAGAAGTATGAGAGGAACAAATTGATAAACTGTAAATTATCAAAATTAATACTTCCAGTCTTCAAAAAGGCACTAAGAAGGTAACAGGAAAACAATCAACAGAGAAAATAGTGATTATGTATCTGACCTTGTAAACTCTTCGAAAAGAAGAAGAACTATCAAAACTCAATAATTTTAAAATTAGTGTGAAGATTTTAACACACTTCCACTGAGGAAAATATAAGAATACCAGACCAGTAAAAGATGCCTGATATCATTAGTCATTGGAAAATGTAAATTAAATAAGGAGATAATACTTTCCACATATTCAATGACTAAAATTAGAAAGGTTTAACTATTCTGAAAGTTGATTTAGATACAAACATAGCATGAAGAAAAAAATAAACCTTCTCATTCCCATAGGACGCCAGCTGGCATAATGGGTTAAGTGCTGAACTACTCACTACAGGATCAGCTGTTCAAACCCACAGGCAGTTCAGCAGAAGAAAAAAGAGGCTTTCCGCCTCTGTAAAGAGTTACAGCCTCAGACACCAACAGCAGCAGTGTAGGAAGCATCAGACGACCAACTACAAGGATATGTTTAAACCCAGTGGCCACTATGCAGGAGAATGGTGAGACTGTCTGCTCCCCTAGAGATTTTCATAACATCAGACATCTTTTGTAGGGTCACAATGAGTCAGAATTGCTTCAATGGAATTGGACTTGGTTTGGGGTTAGTCTTCTCAGACATACCCCATGGAAGCGAAGTGTTATGCATTGTGATAAAATTTCAAGTTTATTGAATTTATTTATTTAAATAATAGGCTTTGCCATTACTTATTCATAAAGATACATCAGGCAACATGTCTGAATCAGTCTACTGAGTGCTGAACACGATATAACATTATTATGAAAATAGCACTAAATTAAAAGTGAAATCCAAATCAAGTACTATTTCTTAACCTTCCTAATGCTCCAACCCTTTAATACAGTTCATCATGGTTGTGGTGACCCCTTCCCAACCATAAAATTATTTCATTGCTATATCATAATTATAATTTTGCTACTGTTATCAATTGGGTGACTCCTGTGAAAGGATTGTTTGACCCCCAAAGGAATTGTGAGCCACAGCTTGAGAATTACTATTCCATCTGATTATTGCCCACCATCAAAGTCAGGTTATATTTGTGATTCTCCATTTTTATAACCTAGATTTGATAAATCTAGAGAATCCTACATCAAAAAACACCTAAGCTAACTGCATTTAGAGGTGGCTATCTAGTTGAAAAATAATAATCACCTAAAAGTATTTTCTAAAGTTTTAAATTGTTATACATGTGCTTATTGTTTTGAATCAGAGATGGAATAATGTAGTACTTCCATGTTTAATTAAATATTTAAAGAAAGGTAATGAAGTAATACTTTTAAAACATCAAGCCTGATCTTTATTATATTTTATAATTATTTTTAAAAGGCTTTTAATAAAAAGATACAATCCAATTGAATAAACTGTAGTGTTTTGTGTAAGAGACATGATTGCATAAGAGGCTTTGATTGAAGAATTCCAAAATTTTAAATCAAAATAGAACAAAATCACAAAACAAAACATATATTCTCCAATGATAATATTAAAGAACATGAAGTTCTGTGGATGTTTGCATTTGTTTTCTTCTGTTTTTTTTAAAAATGGAAGTTCGACTCACGGTCACTTACTTTAAGTGTCCATATGTCATCCTGTGGTGGCTTGTGTAATGCTGTGATGCTGAAAACTATGTCACTGGCATTTCAGACACCAGCAGGGTCACGCAAAGTGGATAGGTTTCAGCTGAGCTTTCTGCCTACGGTCACACTATGGGAACTAGTCTCTGAAAACACTATGAATAGCAACAAAACATTGTCAAATATAGAGCCCGTCAAGTTGGAAAGCACTTAAAATATGATGAAGTTCTGTCTTCTAAAAATAAAAATGTGCAATAATGACATGGCTGGAGTCAAACTTTCAGAACTTCCATTTGCCGATGAGGCATGACTCAAAATGATAGAAGGAGCTGAAAACATCTATTCATAATCAGAACATAAAATGTAAGAAGTATGACCTTTAGAAGAAATAAAAAATGAAGTGGAACATATAAAACTCTATTCCCTCAGGCTTATAGAGTTAAAATACACTGGTGGTGACCATTTTGAATCAGACAATCACATGGCTTACTATATGAACAGTGACAAACTCAAGAGAAATGGAATTGCATTCATCGTCAAAAGTACATTTCAAGATCTCACTTGAAGTACAATGCTGTCTGGAATAACAATTTCATTAACTGGATATCCTTGATTTGCATGGAATAATAAATATCTAGGCACAAGCAAGGATATCATATGGAGAAACTGAAAAATTCTACCAATATCTTCAGTCTGAAACTGAGTGATGCATTAACAATTCTTAGTGATTGAAATGCAAAATTTGGAAACAAAGAGGAAGGAATCACAGCTGGAAAATATGACTTGGTACCAAAAAGAATCTGGAGATCACATTATAGAACTTCGCAGGGTTAGGGTTAGAGTTAGAAAAAAAAAAGAATTTTGCAAGATGATCTACTATTTTCTCTCCAATCCAATGGAGTAGAAAGGGGTAACAGATTATAAGGAGCTGCATGTGACCTCCTCCCTGGGGTACAGACAACAAGGAAGTAGGCGAAGATAGATATCAGACCGCATAAGATATGACAAAATAATAATAATTTATAAATTATCAAGGGTTCATGAGGGATGGTGGAGTAGGGAGGGAGTGGAAAAAGGAGGAGCCAATACCAAGGGCTTAAGTAGAAAGAAAATGTTTTGAGGAGGAGGATGGCATCAAAGGTACAAATGTACTTTGCATACAATAGATGTACATATGGATTGTGTTTAGAGTTGTATAAGCCCCCAATAAAATGATTTTTTAAATAAATAAATAAAAGGACAAACAAAAATATATCTTTCAGCAACATAAACGGTGTCTTTACATGTAAACTTCACCAGAAAAAAAACACACATAAATTAAATTGACTACTGTGGGAAGAGACAAGGGAGAACTCAAGATTAGCAGTCAACACCAGAGCAGAGGCTGTCTGTGGAACTGACCATCACATGTTCATCTCTAAGATCAAGTTAGAGCCGAAGAAAATAAAAACGAGTGCACCAGAGCCAAAGTACAACCTTGAATGTAAGCCACCTTAATTTCAGAAATATCTCAAAAAAAGATATAACTCATTAGGGCAACATGTCACTGAGCAGTAACCACAGAATGCCTGATGAGTTGTGAGATGACATCAAGAACATCACATAAAATAAAAGGTCACAGTAGATGTCAAAAGAGACCCTGAAGCAGACTCAAAGCTAAAGCAAGTAAAATAAGTAATGAAGTAAAAGAACTGAAGAGAAAATTTTCAAAGAGCAACTCCATACAACAAAGTAAAGTATTATAATGAAATGTACAAATACTTTAAGCTAGAAAATAATAAAATCAAGACCATACTCAGCAGAAAATGAAAAGAAAATTTCAAGTCTTGCGTTGAAAATAAAATTAGATAAAATTAAATAGAAGAAGGAACTAGGGGATAATGAACATTTATAGAGGCTCAAATACAGGTATGTACATAAGGGCATATGTTTATAAGTGAGGATGGGGAAAGAGATTAACGGGTATACTTATAGGGTTAGTTGTAGGACACTAGATGGGCATTGGACCTCCACTCAAGTATCTCCTCGGTTCAAGAACACTTTGTTCTATTAAATTGGCATTCCAAGATGCTCAACTCTCTGACATGATCACTGAAGACAAAAGTGTGCATAAGCAAAGGTGGTGAAGAAAGCTGATGGTGCCCGGCTATCAAGAGATGGAATGTCTGGAGTCTTAAAGGTTTGAAAGTAAGCAAGCAGCCATCTAGCTCAGAAGCAACAAAGCCCACATGGAAGAAGCACACTAGCTCGTGGAATCATGAGGTGTCAAAGGATTCAAGAACTACAAAGCATAACATTGCATTCTCACTTTCCTGATATGATCCCTGAGGACAAATGTGTGCATAAGCAAATGTGGTGAAGAAAGCTGATGGTGCCTTGATACCAAAAGATAAAGCGTCTGGGGACTTAAAGCCTTGAGTAAACAAGCGGCCATTCAGCTCAGAAACAATAAAGCCCACACAGAAGAAGCACACCAGCCTGCGTGATCATGAGGTGGTAAAGGGATCTGGTGTCAGGCATCAATGAGCTAAAATTATATTATTATTAATGAGGGGGAGTACAGATTGGGGACCCAAACCCCATCAATAGGTGAGGTGACATCCTCTTGCAGAGGGGTTACAAGGAGGAGATGAGCCAGTTAAAATACAAGGTAGGAGCAATGAAATATGCAACCTTCCTCTAGTTCCCATGCTGCCTCCCACCCACTATCATGACCCCAATTCTACCACATAAACCCAGCTAGACCAGGAGATGTACAGTGAAGTTGGAAACATGGGAAACTTAGGATAGATGATCCATCAAGACTAGTAATAGGAGTGGTAATACCAGGAGGGTGGAGGGATGGAGAAATAGAAAGGGAGAACCAACTTAAGGGATCTACTTGTAGCCTCCTTTCTGGGACACGGACAACAGGGAAGCAAGTGTTGGGACACATTGTACAGTGTACAGTATGAAAATAATAACAATTTGTAAATTACTAAGGGTTCAAGGGGAAGGTGGGGAGGAAGGGTAATATAGGGAGCTGATACTGGGGGCCTGGAGGGAGGGAGGATGTTTTGAGAGTGAGATGGCAATGGGTGTGTAAATGTGGCCTGCATACAATTGATGTTGGTATGGATTGTGATGGGAGTTGTCTGGGCCCCCAATAAAATGATTCATTAAAAAAAGGGGGAAGGGGAAAGGGGATCTTTTTTTTTTAAAGAGGAGCTTGTACCAAGGGCTCAAGTGGAAAATGTTTGGAAATGTATGTGGCAGCATGTGTGCAAATGTGTTTGATACAAATGATGTCCTGAATGTTGTAGTAGCTGTAAGAGCATCCAATAAAATAATTTTTTAATTAAATTAAATTAAAATTGCCCGAAAGTAAAATTACAGGAACACACACAGTCACTATATATAATAGAACTGGTCGAATTCAACCATTTCAAGAGCATGTGACCAAGAAGCAGTGGTACTGAAAGAAGAAGCCCAAGCTGCACTGAAAGCATTAGCAAAAACTGAGAATGCAGGAATGGGTGGATTACCAGTTGAAAAGTTTCCACAGGCTGATGAAGCATTGCAAGTGCTTACACATCTATGTGAAGAAATTTGGAAGACAACTACTTTGCCAACTGACTGTAAGAGATCCATATTTACACATACTCCATAGAAAAGTGACCATAAAATTCAGAAATTATCAAATAATGTCAGTAATATCACATATAAGTGATATTTTGCTAAAGGTCATCCAGAAACAGTGGCATCAGTACATTGACCGGGAGCTGATAGAAATTCAAGCCTGACTAAAAGGAGAAATTGGAACAAGGGATATCATTGCTAACATCACATAGATCTTGGCTGAAATCAGGGAATACCAGATAGATGTTTACTTGTGTTTGTTAAGTATGCAAAAGCATTTGACTGGGTGGATCATAATCAATTATGGATAGCCTTAAGAAGAATAGGAATTCTAGAACACTTACTGTGTCATGGTGAAACTGTGCTATCGTGAACCTGTACATGGCCCAAGAGGCAGGTGCAAAGAGTGAAAGGGAATACTGCATGGTTTAAAATCAGAAATGGTATGTTTTAAGGTTGCATCCTCTCACCATATTTATGAAAGCCATAAGGTCAGCAAATAATCAGCAAATGAAGAAGAATGCAGCATCAGAATTGAAGGAAGGCGTATTGACAATCTTTGATTTGTAGATGACCCAACCAGGCTCGCTGAAAATGAGGAGCGCGTGAAGTATTTGCTGATGAAGATCTTAATTATAGTCTTTAATATGAATTATAACTCAATGTAAAAAAATGAAAAAGAAAAAAAAGAAAGAAAAGAAAAATCCTCACCACTAGAACAATAGGTAACATCACAATTAACGGGAAAATGATAAAATTTAAAATCTCAAGGATTTTATCTTCCCTTGATTCATAGTCAAAGTTCAAGGAAGCAACAATCAAAAAATCAAATGACATATTGCATTGGAAAAAATTTTTGCACAAGACTTCTTTAAAATGTTGTAAAGCATGCTCTCTTCGACAGCACATATACTAAAATGTTGTGACGCAAAGATGTAACATCTGAGCCTGGCCATGGGGTTTTCAATTCCAGCATACATACGTGAAAGTTGGTCATGGAAGAAGGAATACCAAACCAGAATTGAGGCACTTGGGATACAGTGCTGGTGAAGAATATGGAAAATATAATGGACTACCACAGGAACAAAAGCCCTGATGACTCTGTGGTTCTGTGTTGGGCTGTGATCTGCTGAGTCAACAGTTTGAGAGCACCGGAAACTCTGAGGGAGAGACTGTCTACTCTTTAAATGGTAACTGTTTCAAAAATTCACAGGGCAGTTTTACCCTGTCCTACAGGGTCACAAGGAGTCACCATCAACTCAGTGACAGTGAGTTTGGTTTGGGTTTGGCCAGAAGAGCATACAAATCAGTCTCCAAAGGACAGCCAGAATACTTTTTTCAAAGGAGTACAGTGTGAGACTGTCTCACCTGTTTTTGGAGATATTCTTTGAAGAGGTCAGTCACTGGAGAAAGCCATCGTGCTTGGTAAAGTGGAGGGGCAATGAAAAAGAAGACTGTCAGTGAGGGAAGGACACAGTCGCTACAACAATGAGCTGCAATGAAAACAATGGAAAGGATGGTGCAGGACCCGGTAGTGTTTTGTTCTGCAGTACAAAAGAATTTCTGTGAGTGCGACTGACTCAACAGCACTAGCATCCATGATCTAGTGGGCCCATAACTCACGACATCAAAAAGTACCATCTGATTCTGTGTGAGCCCCGTGATCAGGGGAGGATCCAATCATGTGATCTGTAGCTTTTTTCATTGGTTTATGTCCATTGTGAGGTCTTTCTTAGTCCATTTTCGTCTGGAAAGTGCTAAAAGCTGCATATGCGTGCAAATTCTGTCAGTGTGCACATGCATATAAATAGCTTTGTGTACTGAGATGACCTAAAAACAATGATACACAGGTAGCATGGCCTGGGACACAGGTAACAAGGAACAGCACCAAGATACAGGTCTCTAATTACCTTTCTCTAATAAAAGAAATCAGAACTCTTTGGATAAAAGGCTGATTTCAGTGTCATGGCAGGAAAATTGTAAGAGATGCCTATACCATTTTATTGTGTTTAAAGCTTTCTTTTTGTTTAGTTAATGCACACAAATGGGACTATGTCACAAGGGCACATAAGGCAGCCAAACCAGTGGCTACAGCTAGAACAATTTGATAGATAAAACAAATAATGGCATTTACCGATGACAGCCCCTAGAATAAACCAAATATTTATGCCAACCAATTCTGATATAAAGATATAATGAAAAAAAACTGACATGAAGGTCAGAAGGAAGACGAGAAGAAGGGAGAGAGGGAAGGAAGGAAGGAACGAAGGAAAAAATAAGACATAAAGTGAAGGAGCTAAGGAGAGCCAAAATTTTTTTTTCTTACAACAAAATTCCACACCACAAATTTAAAGGATGGGCTGAATTTTTTTAAATTGCCATTTGACAGCTACCACAGCAATAATTGTTTCAAGAAAGACTTGCCAATGGATAGTAAAATGAGCAAGCAAAATAATAACAATTGGACTGATACATAGCTTAAGTGACACAACTAATCAAAAACTACCCACTGTCCGCCAGTCAGTTCCTACTAAGAAGGCCTCAACATAGCATATTGGAAGCTTTAAATCCTTATAGGAGCAGGTTACCTCATCTTCCTCCCTTGGAGTAGGGGGATATGAACCACCAGTTAGCAATCCTACACTAAGTGGACAGCATCGTCAAGGCTTCTTACTTGCTAAGCAATTAATTTGTGAAACTTGGCATCAGTCTTGGAGAAAAGAAGGCTCATTAACAACCTGTGATATGCAGATGACACAACCTTCTTTGCTGAAAGTGAGGAGGACTTCAAGCACTGGATGATGAAGATGAAGGATCGGATCCTTCTGTCTGGAAAATAGCCCAGTGTAATTACAAAATCAAAGAAGTGAAAAATCCTCATAATTGGACCAATAGATCAAACCAAAGTTGTCAAAAATTTCATCCTGCCTGGATCCACAATCAATACTCAGGGAAGTAACAGTCGAGAAATCACACAATGCATGGCACTATGTAAATCTGTGTGTGAGAGTTCCTTGTGGGTTAAAGAGCAAGGATGTCACTTTGAGGAGAAAGATGCTCCTAAGCCCCTGATCAGTACTTGTTTTCATGAAGTGATCGCTGAAGATAAGGTGCAATAGCAAAGTGTGATGGAGAAAGCAGATGGTGCCCAGCTATCAACTGGAATAGGACCTGGGGTCTTAAAGGCTTATATTTAAACAAGTAGCCATTTAAGCAGACCATCAGCTAAGTTCAAATGGACGAAGAACACCAGGATGTGGGATCCAAAGATGATGATAACAAAATCCAAATTTAATGAAGAAAAAAGCATCAGAGCTTAAATTGGGAACACTCAATTTGTTGAAAGTTATGAAGGACAGGGAAAGCCCAAAATTCATCTGCAGAGTATGTAATCAGATTAAGCCTCTGCCAGATCTCTTCTAGTCGCAGACAAGGGGCTCAAACTGCTCTACTATCAGACAGAGATTATTAGCAATTTGATTATGGTGGATGGAACTATGGTATAATATTCTTGGTTCATTGACCTAGCCTCTTGAGCCAACCTGAATGTGCTCTAGGCTGAAGTATGTCTTACTTATCCCAAGAGAAAAATTTATTCTCTGGCGTTTTTAATATTGGTGGTCTTTTCTTTCTTGCTGTCTATATTTATTTTTCCATTTATATTATTATTCTCTTTTGGCTGTTTCGTTTGATTTTGTCTTCCATGGTTTCCTTGTAAAGCGCAGAGGAGTGGATGAAAAGAGACAATAACTGATTCAGTGCTTATGAAGAGATATAGGAGCAAACAGTGAATGCGGAAGGGGAAAGAGAGAGAATTAGAACTGATCATGGTGATGTGTATACAACTCTTTTTTAAAGTGGTTTAACTATAGAAGTGCATGATATGCAAATATGATATCAAGAAAACTACACCCCAAAAAGAAACCACACTTAACCAATGGTTACCAAGCATGTTCTTACATGTATAGAGCTGGTAGAAAGTGGACTCAGCCAGACTGGGTTCTGGCAAGCAACTGCCTCAGTGGAAGAATACAAATAATAACAATCGAATACTCTTATCTAGTTAAAGGGGAGTACGTTCTAAAGCATTATGGTAAGTAGCGTCTAAGAAGGCTCCCAAATGCTCCCTTCCGCCTTGTTTGGTCTCTTCCTCTGGCACTCCTTAGTCCTCAAAGTAAGTAACTCCTTCACTTTACAGCCCTTGGAAGGTTGAAAAGGGAAGATGTTACTTTGAGAACTAAGGTGCACCTGACCCAAGCCATGCTATTGTCAATCCCGTCATGCATGTGAAAGTTGAACATTTAATAAGGGAAACCAAAGAAGAACTGATGCCTTTGAATTACAGAACTGGCAAAGAATATGGAAAATACCATGGGCTGCCAAATGAACATGTCTGTCTTGGAAGAAGTACAACCAGAATGCTCGTCGGAGGAAGGGATGGCGAGACTTTGTCTCACATCATTTGGACATGTTATCAAGGGAAATCAGTCCCCAGTGAAGAACATCATGCTTGGTAAAGCAGGGGGGTCATGACAAAGAAGAGAGCCGTAGATATGATAGGTTGACATAGCAACAATGGGCTCACACATAAGACAAATTGTGAGGATGGCCCCAGATGGGGCAGCACTTCATTCTGCTGAACCCAGGTTGCTGTGAATTGGAACCCACTCAGCAGCACCTAACAAGAGTATGAGCTTAATCTAATGGTTTGGATCTAACAAAGAGAATAGCAAGGAAAAGTGATGGGATATCACTTCCAAAACTAGGTTACACAAAGATTGACTTTCTTCATGCTCACACGCATTTTCTGTCTCTTTCTGTCTCTTGCTTCCCCTCCCTCTCTCACCCTCCATGGCTCACTCTAACAGACCCCATTTGCCATGTTGTCAGCTGCCCAATGGAGAAATGAAAGAAGCAAGAAAGTAGAGAAGGCTTCCACCCAATAATAGCCATAAATGAAGTCTTCATCTAAAAGCCCTTGTGGAAGTTGGAAGCCAAGTGAGCTTCCAAGATTCCCTGCAGGTGACCCCTAACATGACTCCAGCAGACATACATAGTCTTAAGAAAGACAATGAGGCAAATCCTCTAGACCAGCCATACTTCGATCGTTGGCCTACAGAAACTCTAATAAGAAATGATTGCTGCTTTCAGCCATTAAGATTTGGAGTGTACATTTAATGCTCCTAGTATAGGGACAGGTAGAGTTAAGAAGTTTAGATATTGGTAACCTAAAATAGATCACCACCCTAACAATGGCCTCACTTCTCATTCTTGTCAATGTCACCCCAGCAAAGGTCCTTCACCAATTAGCAGCAGTTGGTAGCGTCAACCAAATTCTCTCCTCCCCTATTCTCAGAACCGGTAACAGTTTGCCACCTCAGAAATCCCTGACTGTCAATTGTTTGGCATCCGCTTTGCAGAGAGCCGAGTGGTAGCTCTGTGAGATCCTTCCCTCCAACTGCTATGGGGCCAGTGCTAACAGAATACATATTAACCAAGTCCAGGGGTCCGCAGCGCATGCTCAGTAGTCAAATTTCCTTTTGTCACTGCTCCCTTTGCTTCTGTTCTCCTTAAGCAGCTTCGGCTAAAGTTTCCATGACTTAGACCTTGGTAAATAGACGGATATTGTCATACCATTCTGCCATCCCTGACAAAATGGACCACTCACTCCCCGTACCGGTACATAATTTTATTTATTTCCTAATAATTTCTTGAGTCATGACTACATTTCTAGACAGTAATTAGCATAACTTTTTAGAAAGCATGTTGGCAATATTTATTCACTCTGGCAACACTTGGTGAGCATCTGTGTGAATATTATCAACAGCTAGTGCCTAAAATTAGAATTGCTGAATCATAAGTGATTCATAGCAAGCGCTATATGTGTATATCCAGTAAATAGAAGGAAAAAGATTTGAACCCAAGTAGACCTATCTAGAATCAAGCTTCTACAGCAATGATTCTCAAATTTTGCTCCATTAATATCATCCAAAAGACTTTGTAAAACACAGATTGACAGTCCTTACACACAGAATTTCTTACTTACTTATGTTATGTAACACTAGAGAAATCAATGAACAGGTCCCCACAGGATGATTATCCACTTCTTGACACCTATTCTCCACACAGTTTCTTGTTAGCTTTTTAATTTTTCTTTGAAAATTCATCTTAACTTTTCCTTCCTTTAATAAGCTGCACTCCTCTCTGCTCTCATTGGGTGGGTCACCTAGCCCCAACTCATTTCTACCAGATAGATATCACTAACTAAAACTGTACTCACCTGTCCCAACTACTTGTCTGTGAGCGTCTCAAGGGAACACATCACAGCTACCCATCTTTATTTGGGCAGTTTCTAACACACCGCCCTTCACATAGCAGGACTCAACTGCAGAACTGAAGGATATGCCTCTTTTTCTCCTTAAACATTGAATAAAAGAACAAGGAAGAAGAATGTCAAGGAATTAAACTCACAGAGAAATGGTAGGTGTTATCAGAGTTACTAGAAAGCTCAACTGATACCTTAAAATCTTCTCTGACCACAGTGGCCCCATGAGTTTCAGAATAAAGCTGCACAGGACTTCAAGACTGACTTTTGGGAAGCAGTCAGGGACTTTCTTCCAATCACCAACCTTTCTGTTAGTAGGTGATGAATGCTTAACATTTTGTGGCACTCAGAAATTCCAGTGAAAGACATATTAGTTGTTAGAGTTATAAATGTGTGGCTCCTTGAAGCACCACCTGGAATGCCTACCTCAAACAAATATTAACTACCCATTAAATACTTACTTTTAACACAATCAAGATAAATATATAGAGAAGAAATCTGCCAGAAAAAAAAACATTTTTTTTCTTTTTTTCCCTTTGCAACTCAAAAGTCTAGAGTTCCTGAAATAAATTCACAGTTATTTCAGAATACATGCACATACCTATTTGCAATTTGTTGTATCTGGCTACCTAAATCAACAGGAGGAGAAAAAGAAGGAATCTAGTGGGAGAAACATTAGTATAAAAAATAATACACAAATTGCTCCCTAGAGCTGAATATAGAATGAAAATGAAATGCAAGGTTGGGAGATGTTTCATAACTTACTTCTGTTTATGGAAACTCTGGCATTAAAAAATACTTTGCATACCAGAAATCACCAAATGAATTTATTTGGTACTTACAGAACATATAACAGATGAACATTAAGATCATAAGTCTTGAAGGAATTCTTAAGTGATGACTCTATATAACAGATAAATAGCTTCAAGTCCTCTTTCATCCAGTACTGTATGTTCCAGTTTGCACCTGAGTTAAAAATAAATGAAATTAAATCTGAAAAACATTCTGAGCAACTCAGCAAAAGAGAAAAGCTAAATTAAATTTACCAGTGTTCTGATACCACTTCCCCTGACCATTTAGAGAGAAGGTACAGGGTCGGATAGTGAGAGAGTTTTTCCAAGTCCTTATGTCCCTATGGCCCACAGATTCCTTTTATATATGTAATTATATATACTTATATATAATTACAAGAATATATAAGAAGAGTTAAATTCTCTTATTGGCTCTCAGTTTTTTAAAATCCATTCCTAACCACCTAGCAGGACAAAAGATCTCAAATCTCACCAATCTCAGTCCAAGGTGAAAGTCAAAGTAAAAGCACATATGGAGTGATATTTATGTGTCTGTTCTAGCAATAATCCACAGTCGTTGGGCTTTGAACTGTGACGCATCTCTTAAATTAGTGAGTGACATTTATTTACATGTACATGACATCATGGTCATTCGCAAGAGCTAACATATTTTGAGCATTTAAAGGCTTTGATTTGTCAAGTTCATTCTTACTGTAGTTAATAATTGGTGAGTGGGCTAAGTCCTCTGACAACATCAAATAGTGCTTCACTTTCATTCAAATTAAATAGCTATGGACTCAGAAGGGACAAGGGGAATGACAATTATCAATTTGTTTTAAAGGTCTGAATTTTGCACATTTATGTTTTAACCGAAGCAACTCTGCGATGTGAATGTTGGACTGCAAGCTACAAGAGGGTCCGTTCAAATTCACCAGCTCAGATGGAAAATGAGGTCACTGGTTCTTGTAAAGATTCACAAAGCCTGAGATGCACTGTACCAGGTCTCCATGAGTCAGCGCAAGGATAGTACTGGGCTTGGGATCCTTTAACCTTATTCCCAAAGTGCCTGCAACATACTACAAATATTGTCTTCAGTTAATGAAAGTTGGTGCCAAGTCAGGGTGAATTTGACTTCAAGGAAACATTTGACAATCTCTGGAAATAAGTGTTGATTGTCAAGGCAGAGTGTTACCAGTATCCAGTAGTAGCGTTCGGGGCTACTGCTAAATATCATACAAAGTTCAGCACAGTATGCCCACAGTCAAAATGGTCATAGTGTTGAGATTAAAAAACTCTGATTAACTCTACTTCTCTCTCCTTCCCTCCCATCAAGTTGGTTTAGACTCCATAAGACATTTTATGACAAGGATCAAGAAGTAGTTGTGCAAACACAACAAAGGAATATTGCATAGTTTACAATCCGGGTGAGGGTCAGGATTGTATCCTCTCACCATCCTTGTTCTACCAGTACTCTGAGCAAATCATCAGAGAATCTGGATTATGTGAAGAAAAATGTGCCCTCTGGCTTGGAGGAAGGCTTACGCAAGGCCTGTGGTATGCAGATGACACAACCTTTGGCTGAAAGTGAAGAGGACTTGAAGCCCTTTCTGATGGAGATCAAGGATTTCAGTCTTCAGTAGGGATTACAACTCAAAGTAAAGCAGATCCAAATCCTCACAAGTGGGCAAATAGATGACATAACAATAGATAGAGAAAAGATTGAAGTTGTCAAAGATTTTGTCTTGCTTCCATGTTTATGTTCCATGTTTATAGAAGCAGCAGTCAAGAGATCAAAAGGCGTATTGCATTAGCTAAATCTGCTGCACAAGACCGCTTTAGAGTAATGAAGAGCACGGATGTTGCTTTGAGGACTAAGGTGTGCCAGACCCAAGCCTTAGGATACTCCATTGCATCAGATGCATGTGAAAGTTGGACATTGACTGAGGGAGGCCGAAGGAAAATTGATGCCTTTGAATTGTGGTGCTGGAGAAGAATATTGAAAGTCCCATGGGCCGCCGAAAGGACAGACTTCTCTGTATTGGAAGAAGTAAGGACAGAGTGCTTCTTTGAGGCAAAGATGGAAGGGCTTCATTTTACATAGTGTGGACACATTGTCAAGAGCAACCAGTCCCTGGAGAAGGACTCATGTTTGTTAAAAATGAAGGAGTGGCCCCCAAAAAAGGAAGGTTTTCAGTGCGATGGATTGAACAGTGGCTGCAGCAGTGCACAGGAACAGCTGTGAGGTTGGAGCAGGAGTGGCCAGTGTTTCGTTCCATCATCATGCAGACGGTCACTAGGGCTTGGAGGTGACTCAGTGGCACCTAACTACAAGAACAATAGAACAGAATAACACTGTCCGGTGGGTTTCCAAGACTGTAACTCTGTTCAGGCGTAGAACGTCTCAGCTTTCTCCAACTGAGCAGCTAGTGATTTCGAACCTTGTGATCAACAGCCCAATAGGTAACTCACCACACTAAAAGGAACCGCTCTCAACCTTACAAAGACCTGCTCTACATACTGCTCTACATGCTTAAGCCCTCCTGTAGGTCTCTCTATGACTGCGTGAATTGACTGTGCTATTTAGCTTTTCTAGTAAAATTTGAAAATGGCTTTGTTGTTTCAATGCAGAATTGTCAGTACACCAATTATATTCCCTGTGCAGTCTGTTTTACAGGCAAACTCCCCTTGATTTAAAATGAATATTGGTTACAAAGTGATTCCTCGCTTGAACAGATACTGTTAATTATAAATGTGGAAAATAACTAATGTCAAGAAAAAAGAAAAAAAATTGAAAAAAGAGAAAATAGCTAATGTCATAGTATTATTATTATTCCTTTGATAATTCATCTATTTGACAAAAATATAGGCATACTTTTCCTATTTCAAAGAAAGATTAGAAGACTACTAAGAATGCACTTATTTCCCTTTGTAGAGTTTGTCTTATTGAAGGGAAATATAAAGTCACACTGGGGGTACTAGCTTGTGACATTACATGACTGACCTTACATGAGTACAATGTGATGATAAATGTTAGGAAAAATCCATAAGACATGCTTCACGAATGTTTTGAAAACTTACAACAATTTTGTACAATACAATTACAAAATGACACCTAGTCCTTGGAACATTAAATACTTACCTGCTTGTTGAGATACTAAAGAATTTACACTTGAAACAAATGTCTTCTCATCTGCATGATTAGAGCATCTTTTATCTTGCTCACTCCAAAAGCAACAATGGAAAGTAGTTTGGGATGATAAATTAGAAAAATAGGCAGCACTTGAGTTAAGCTTGGCTTCAATGCCGGCCTCATAATTTTCATCCAAACTTGAAGTGTTCTTTGACATTCCAGCATGCAAGAGGAAGTCATGAGTTGAATTTGGTGGCATGCAGGACAACTTAAATCTCCAGGGAGTAATAGGATATGGCAAGTTAAGTGCAGTTATCACATAAATAAACTCTGTTAAGATATTTAAAAGACATAGAAAGAGAGTTAATCATTTTGAAAACCAGATAAATGGGAAATATCTGACCAAGTTAAATGCAGTAATCACATAAATAAACTTTTAAAATAAGAGGACACATAAAAAAATATCCAGCAACTTTAACTAAGATACACAAATGGGAGTTCTCTGAGCTTAAACCTTGCTGTGTTCACTCATAATTATATAACTTCCTAAGTGCCCAATTCGTGCCTAATGCATAGCTCAATACTTCTACTTTACAAGACGTTATATTGGAAGGTGTGTATTTATTTATAGAAATAACTCCTGTCTCTGGCATCCTTTCTTGGAAATTCACACTTCATTTTATTCCCCTCAATTAGCATTTTACATCTGCATTTTAATGAGAGTAAATTATAGTCAAATATTTTTTATTTTCTCTTTCTACAACCTAATTTTTTAACTAACTTCCAGGATAAGTAGGGAATACAAAGGTGCATAATTGTATAAACAAATTCAAAGTGCTGTTTGAATATTAATATTTCTAAAAGAGAATAACACCAAAATGTTACAAGTACTTTTCCTGAATGATTTGAGAAAGAGGTTGCTTCTGGCAACAGGGCAGCTGGATGATCTGAATCTGCCCACATTCCTCCAGATCAGATGGCAGCAGATATGACATGAGCTTAATGCAATCGCCAAGAACCGACATGCAGCAAGTGACTTCTTACTGAAAACTGCTTTTGCTTATTAAAGACCATTTTCACTTTTAAAGAGATAAAAGTTAAGAACGATAACTGCATATACTCGAGTATAAGCCGACATGACTATAAGTCAAGGCCCCTAATTTTACCACAAAAAAAATGCATTAAAAATGTGCTGGGAAACTCAGCTTATACACGAGTATATACAGTATATAACAATGTATAGACAAAGTCATCAGGAGTGAAACTCATTTCTAAATACACTGTTGAAAATAAAATCCACTATAATTATCTCAAGAATTGATAAGACTCTATAATGCTTTTCACAAGTGACTCAAATAAATGCATCATTGACACCAAGTAACAACTATCTGCACTTTTCTAAACAGTACTGTTCTCTAGCAGCTAAAACACTTGACAGCGATCCACAAGTTCCGTGATTGAAAGCTATCAGACACTCTATGGAGAAAGATCAGGCTTCTGTGAAGAGGACATCCTAGGAAACCCCAGGGGGCAGTTCTATTCTGCCTTGGAGCTTGGCGATGAGTTGAAATCAACTCCACAGTAATGGATTATCTCTTATAAAATAACAATGAGCTTTTTTATAATATGAAATAACTATAAAACCCATACAAAGTGGTTAACTAACCCTGTAATTACCACAAAAGCTTTCCTGTGGCACTGTTGGTTAAATGGTCGAACTGCTACCCTTAAGTTTGGCAACACAAGCTCACGAGCAGCTTCACAAAGACAAAATGAGGCTCTCTGTTCCCATCAAGATTTACAGACTCAGAAACTATATACAGGGTCAGCATGAGTTGGATTTATATATACCTATATGTATATTATACCCTACATATTAAGCTAGTATAGAAAGAGAATCGTAAAGAAAAATGGCAAGTGGAAGAAAAAGAGAAATCAAAACAATCCATTCAAAATTTTTAAACCTAAAAATATATACTTGCTAGACATCCCAATAATACATAAGTAATGACTATTTACAATATGTTTCCAAACCCTCCTGTATATAAATTAGTATAAATATGGGTAGGTATTAGATGCAAAAATAAAAGTAGGAAGAATTAATATAGTTAATATCATTGTTCCCACATCTATGACAATTTGGTATCATAACATCATCAAAAATGAAGACTGGTAACGAAACTGAAATCAGCCTAAAAGTTTTTTTAAACTATTTGAAATTTAAATTGCAGTAATAAACTTTGTAGTCATAGCAATGATTGAATTAGTTTAATTTTTAAATAATTCTGCTTTTTTCTCATGTTCCTTGCATATTATCTCTTTCTTTTTAAAAATCCCCCAAACAGGAAGAGCCTAGAATATCCTTCTGAAGACACATATCATCACACTAATGACATCCCCAGGTCTCTTCTGATTCTCCAAACCAAAAACCTTTCAGAAATCCCATATAATCAAATAAAATTGAATCTAAGGAAATTAGAGTACACCAAAAGAGAATGGGTCTGTTATTACTTTTTATATTCTCTCCTGACATGACTTTTGGGGAGCAGAGGATAAATATGTGACCAGGTGCATCCTTGGGTGTGTATTCTGTATAAGGACACATGACTACAATGAGACAGCAACAGCTGTCTGTTCAGTAGGAAACATCTACAGGGAAGCTCCTTGGAGTACCTTCAAGCTCAAGTAGTCAAGGAAATACTCAAAACTAGGTGTGCAAAAGTTAAAGGCTGCCATATAAAATGAGGTTTGTTTGTTAGGGATATCCTGGTTTACAATCCAAAAACTTGAAATCCAACCTAAACTAGGTGATTTGGGGATAGAAGAATCAGAATTTTACCAAAGTGCAGTAGAAACAAGTGAACCCAGAGCACACAACATCCATCAGCAATGTATGACTAACTCCAGACAGAAGACTTGTGATGCCAAGCTGTTAAAATCACAGCAAAGCCTTCCAATAAAATCTGTTCTCTTTCTCTGGAGGATGTGGATAGAAGAAAGAACGTGACTGTACACCTTTGTCTCTTGAGTATATTCTTCTGGTGTATTCCGGGTGTCATTCAACCATTGAAAATAACCTCATGTCATCATACTTGCCATTGCTTACCAGAATTACAATGTGATAGCATTTGAGCTGCCATTTCCCTTACATTTTGAGAATGAGCCCTTCATTTTGCATTAATAGTCATTGGAAATACTATCACCAAGAAAACTGCTCCTTGCTGCAGAGAAAGTTTAGACTGTTTATTGCATTAGTTACCTAAAGTTGCCATAACAGAGATATCAAAGTTCCAAGACTGTGTGGTTTTAAAAAGTGGAAGTTTTAAAGGGTAGAGTGCCAAATCAAGATACTGATTCTAGGGGAAGATTATTTTAGTAGCCCTATGAGTCCCATGATGTGCTGTAGCAGCGTTCTGCAACCCATGGCATCTCTTGTCCCTGTTAGTTTGTTTCATTGTCTATTCTTTTAGAAGCTCAAAGGTAATTAGATTGGGGGTCCAGTTACCCAATTATGACCTCATTAACAAAATAAAAACTTTATTTCCCAGCAGGATGATGTCCACAGGTACATGAACCAGGACTTCAATACATATTTGAGGGGTATAAAACTCAATTCATAACAACTATCATCTGATTGTTATATATGAATGTGTGTATGTCAATCATGTTGCATTTGCAAAATAACACATCTAAATGCCACTATCTCCTGTTTCCACATAGATTTACAATATGTAGGAGCCCTGACATTGTAGCAGTTCAGCAGTAGATCAGGGTTTGAGTCCACCAGGCACTCGGCAAGAGACACATCTGGCAGTCAGCTTCCAGAAACACTAATAAATTAATAACATTGAAATGAAATGCCCCATTTTCTTATTCCATGGGACCAAAAAATGAAATGAATGGTTAATATGTATCTTTGGTAAGCATGCAGTTGGGTTTGTAAATCATACAAATCTGTACCAGAGAGACTTCACAGCATCTATCATATGTTAAAACGTGTGTGTTATCAGCATCAAAATTCCTCTTTAGGACTTAATCACCAAAATATCGACTCAAACATTAAAAGATAAATAAATGTGAATTTTCAAAGCAGTATTCTTTGTTACAAACCAAGAAAAGTCTCCCAACTGGGCAAATAAATTCCTAATATAAAATACAGTGACAGAACAAATAAGTAAATCAGTAGATACTAACAAGAGTAGCTGCTGTGATAAATTGGGGGTGGTGGTAAGTATTAAAAAAGATGCAGAAAAATGTATATGGATCAATTATCATTTGAAACTGTATGTGCATGTGAGACACGCCAAGAGAGTGTGTGCACATTCTGGAAGGCTATGCTTGTTTCAGGTTTGTTTCCAGGAGGTTGGATGACTGGGGAAAGATTTTCGGGTTCATAGTTATATTTAGTTTGATTCGCATTGATGACAAGAATTTCTAACTGAGGATGAAAAGTTCTGGTAACTAACAAAGGGCACTTTGCCTGTATGGGCAACAACTCTACATTGGGTATGGACAGTCAAATAGCAAGTAACTTACCCAACTGCAACAAAGCTGCAAAGAATGTCTGCCAATTCATCTTACTTCAGAGTAGCAAACCTGGAAAACAGTCACTATTAATCAGTAACATCAACAAAGAAATAATCATTTTTCACCAGGGCAGTGATGCAAAGAAAGAAAGAATTACTTTTATATAGGCATGACTTATCTGTGGAAAACATAAAAAAGGAAAGGGTTATAAATGATAAATTTTTAAACTGTAATTCCCTGAATCCATATCAGAGAAATTTCTCACATCAAAATACACATTGTGCACTTATGCCTGTGAGCATGCTATCTTAAACAATTGAGCTTATTTAGCATATAAATAAAAGATACTCATTATTCCTTTATGCCATAGCAAATCTAAAAGGGCAGATATTATGAGATAAAACAATTTTTATCTGAAAAAAATCACTCCATCAAAAATGTTGATCAGATATATAATAGTCAATCTATTACCATTAATATATTGGCCCTCATATATTTTTTTTTTTGGCATCACTGCTCTCCGGTGGTGGGAGCAGGAGGCCCAGCCCCACTGCTGGAACTGAACCTCTGTCCCAGTGGGCCGCAGTCCCGCGCACAACCACTACGCCACCGGGGCTCAGCCCTGGCCCTCATATTTTTTCATGTTCACATTTTATGTCTCTTATGTTCCAAAGGTTCTGTTGTTGCCATGATTCTGCAAAGTCAAATATTATATCCTCTGCAATCATATCATATTTCTTTACAATAAATAGGAAAAGAAGTTCCAATGCGCTTTCAGAAACCCACCATTCACAGAAAAGGCAATATTTGCATTGGAGAAACATCTGTCATTCAAGGGAAGCATGGTGGCTTAGTAGGTCTAAATGATTGATATGATGTCAGTGAAAGTTTTTCCATGAATTCTTTTTTACTTTGAAAGATATGCTAAATAAAAATATTTATACTCTGTGTCAAGGATCAGAATTGCAAAAACCTTGATATATTAGGCTTAATATATTAATATTAATATATTATTAATATATAATTAATATTAATATACAGTACATAATGAAACCTTTAAGTGTTCTGATGTTCCAGGGAGGTTGTATGAGGTTAAAAAAAAAAAAAGCCCTGAACTGTGAGAAAAGTGCAGTTAAGACTCATCCACGAGTCAGCAGTAGGACCGAGGACTTCACCTAAGCCTCAGATTCCTCATCCACAAAGCAGATTTTTGGATCATCTCAAGGCTTTCTCTCTGATTACAAATCAGAACTGTCTACTAGTCAGTTCCTCATAAAGGTAAAATCATACTTGGGGGAAACGCCAAGTCCATGTAATTTAAGTTGTGTTCAAATATATCTTTGGATCACAGGACACCATGTAAAGTATAATTTGACCTCAAAACTTAGTACAACATTGACTGTTTTCATTAAAGCCAGTATCCACTCCCTCTATTCCAGACTAGCTAACATTGCATTACAGTATCGTGATTCTTTTACGGATGAGAAGAGTGAAGACAGGTATGTGACATATGCTCTGCATCGCAAAAACTAAGCTGATAGGGGAAAATTGGTGCCTTTTTTTTTTTTAATCATCAGGTCAAATACACTTGGAAACAAGTTTAACATTTGAGGCACCAAAATATAGATAAGTAAAAACATTTATGTGTCTGTGAGTTCCCAAGGCTATCACTCTATTTTATGAACATTTTTTAAAATTTTTGACATCACTGCCCTCTGGTGGGAGTGGGAGGCCCAGCCTTGCTCCTGGAGAGCTGCTGCTGAATTTGAACTGCCAAGCCAGTGGGCCGCAGTCCCACACTCAACCACTATGCCACCGGGGCTCAGCCGGCTATCACTCTATTTTATTTTTGCTCTCTGGTGACTATATTTTCTTTCTTTTTTTCTTAAATCATTTTACTGGGGGTTCATGCAACTCCTATCACAATCCATACATACATCCATTGTATGCCCACCACATTTGTTGCCATCACCATTCTCCAAACATTTGCTTTCTACTTAAGCCTTTGATAATAGTTCCTCACTTTCCCCTCCCTCCCCTCTTCTTCTCCCTCATGAACCCTTGGTAATTTATAAATTATTATCATTTTTTCATATTGTACACTGTCCAATGTCTCCCTTCACCCACTTTTCTGTTGTCCATTCCCCAGGAAGGAGGCTTCCTCTCTCTACCCCACCTTCCCTCCACCCTCCCGGTATTGCCACTCTCACCACTGCTCTTGAAGGGATCATCTGTCCTGCATTCCCCATGTTCCTGGTTCCTATCTGTACCAGTGTGCATCCTTTGGTCTAGCTAGATTTGTAAGGTAGAATTGGAGTCATAATTGTGGGGAGGAGGAAACAATTAAGAACTAGAGGAAAGTTGCATATTTTATCATTGCTACACTGTACTTTGACTGGATCATCTCCTTCCTGCAACCCTTCTGTAAGGGGATATTGCCTTACCTAGAGATGGGTTTGGGTTCCCCAATCTATAGTCCGCCTTATTTATAATGATATAATATTTCATTCTTTGATATTTAGTAGCTGATCCCTTTGACACCTCATAATCACATAAGCTGGTGTGCTTCTTCCATGTGGGTTTAGTTGCTTCTGAGCTAGATGGCCACTTGTTTAACTCCAAGCCTGTAAGAACCCAGACACTATATCTTTTGATAGCCAGGAGCCATCAGCTTTCTTTACCACTTTTGCTTGTGCACACATTTGTCTTCATCAATCATGTCAGAAAGGTGAACATCATGGAATGCCAGTTTAATAAAGCAAAGTGTTCTTGCATTGAGGAAGTACTTGAGTGGAGGCCCAATGTTCATCTGCTGCCTTCATACTAACCCTATAAGTATATGCATGCAGATTTATTTCCCCACCATCATATATAAAAATATTTACCAATATACATTCTTATATTTAGGGCTTTGTAAATGCCCTTTGCCTTCTATTTCTTCCTCTATATACTTTTACTTTCCACTTGTCCCACTATCATGCTCAGCCTTCATTTGAGTTTCAGTAATTCCTCTCCTTTTGGTTACATTACCCTTGACCAACCCCTACCAGACCACTCACATCCACCTTGCCACTGATTTTGGGTTACTTGTTCCCTTGCCCCTGGGTTGGTCAACACCACCTCCTTTTCTCCACCTTCAATGGGACGGATGGTTACAGGGGGACATAGAAGAGGGGGAAGTTGGAGTAAAAACATTTTATGGACTGGTAAACTTAATTTTCAAGTTATCAGTTTTTAATTAGAAGGTAGGCACATTATATAATGATATCACAATGTTCCTTTGGGAGTTCCAGACATTGGTTCAGTTTTTACTCCTCAAGATTTGGTCACATTAAATGTTTGCAAATTCCTTTGGGTTACTTATGCCACTTGTCCCTGATCTCAGCTGTTCTCATAAAATAAATCTAAAGTCAAGTTTCATAACCAGGTGCCAAAAATACAGCATATCACTAAACTAAGTGACTTGATTGAATTGGCTGTGACTAGTAATTCAGTCCAACAATTGACTTGACTCATTTTGTTTTGTTTTGCTTTTCAGGGGGGAGGGCATATCACTGACTTGACTCCTTTTTAACTCAACGGATAGATCCGCTGTTTTCCTTACATAAGACAACCATTCTTTAACAATAATGACCCATGCAAAGCAAACTATTCTGATGATTGCATCCTCGCATCCAGGTTTTACTCTTATGTAACAGAGAAACAATTAGGAATGAGAAGGGGCATGGATGCAACCTTGGAGAGACTAAAAACAGTGGTACTTTACATAAATCCAAAAGCTGTATCATTAAGGAATAAAGGAGACTTGCAAAAACACATATAATATGAAAAATGGCCCCAAAGTTTAAGCCATGAGGAAAAGTAGTAACTGACTGGAAATATACAAGTAACACAATAACCAAAACATATACCATGAAGTTCAATTCACTACCTGGGTGTACCATACATTTATTTCAAGCCTTTTTGATCAGATTGCACAATTACGTGTGCCAGAATTCTTAAAGTAAAATGAAACCAATCATTTAGAAAAAAGGATCAAATAGTAATAAGACTAAGGTCAGAAAGGAAGTGTTCCTGATTCATTCATAAGAAAATAGATAATATCCTCATAAACACCATATATATATATATATATATATATATATATATTCCTCGTAAATGTTTGTGTCCCTCCATGGTTGTTTTCCCTTTTATAAGACACCACATAGAAAAGCTAAGAACCCACACTATTCTACTACATCTATTTTCATAGAGAGACACCCTCTTAAATACAGGGTTTGGGGTATCAACACATCTATTACGGGACACAGTTCATACTACCTTAATTTGTCACAGAAGAAAATTTCATGCATCGAAAGATTAATTAAATCACCAGACTAAACTATGATGACACATTGCTAAGGAGAATAAATCAACAAGGAGTAGAAATCAAAATCTTTTGTGACGCTCTGAGACAATGCATCCTCTTTGGGTGCTTTATTCAGCTTAAGTCTTGAAATCCACTGGACTACGATTCCAGGGGAACAGGAAGAAGATACCCTAAGGCTTTAGAGAAGTGTTACCCAACAAAGTCACAATTAGTTAGGACAATTAGAAAGTAGATAGTTATTGTGAAAAGAACAGACTCAATGCAAGTATGATTGCCTGTCATGCTCTGCCCCTAACCTGTGTGGCTAACTCTTTTACATCCTTTACAATTTGGCTTGTGTGGAGCCTTTGCCAAAATTATAAGGGCTTTAACACTCTGTGTTCTCAGCGTACCCTGCTTATTCCCATTAGAGCAGTGCCATTGAAGTAATTTACCTGTTAATGTCTCAGAATAGACTAGGCTACTTGACATTTAAAACAAAAACCACTGCAGTGGAGGCAAATCTGACTCATAGCCACCTAGAGGTCAGAGTGGCACTGCTGCATTCGGTTCCTAAGGCTCTTCATCTTTATAAACACAGATTGCCTCATCTTTCCTCCTCGAAATTGCTGGTGGGTTCAAACCACTGACCTTTCAGTTAGCAGCCCAGTGCTTAAACCACTGTGCCACACAGGTTTCCTTACTTGGCAATTGGAAAGATTAACTTTAACATCATTTCACTTATTGTACAAACATCTATTGCTACGAGTGTTTTAAAATCATGAATGTACTACTATTGGTAACACTATTGTGAGACTCTTATGATTATTCCTCTACAGAATGTTTTAGCTTATTAACATGAATACTTAATGATATTTTCTTTTACAGAAGGTACTAAGGTACAGAGATGTTAAATCATCTGTTTGGGTATACGCAGCTAGAAGGTACTGGACCTAAAATTCACACTCAGGCAAATTGAATTTAAATTGTATTCTCCACAGCACGATCCTATGTTGTTTCCCACATAATGAGTTAACATTTATTGAGCATTTATTGTGTGCACAATATCATCTAATCCTCACAATGACCCTGCAACACCAGGATTCCCAATCCTACTGTCGTTGTGAGGTGCCATGGAGTCCATTTGTACAACAGAAGCAAGCACTGCTCCATCCTGCACCATTTCACAGTCGTTTTTATGCTTAAGCCCATTGTTGCAGTGACTGTGAACCCATCGTTTCGAAGGGGTTCTGTATTTTCACTACCCCTCTGCTGTACCAAGCAATAAAGGGTTTTTTCAGGGACTGGTCTCTACTGACAATCTGTCTAAAATATGTGAGAGTCTCTGAGGAGCACTCTGGATGTACTTCTTTCAGGGCACATTTGTTTCTTCTGGTGCTTTGAATATCCTATGTCAGCACCCAAATTCAAATGCATCAATTCATCTTTAATCTTCTTTTCTCAATGTCCAATTGTCAAATGCATATGAGGCAACGGAAAATACATTGAGTTAGGTCAGGTACCCCTTAATTCTCAAAGTCACCTCCTTGCTTGTCAATACTATAAAGAGGTCCTGTGCAGCAAATTTATCCAACCCTTTGATCTCTTACCTGCTCTTCCATGAGCATTCATTGTGGACTCAAGCAAAGCAAGATGTTTCATAAGCTCAGCCTTTTCTCCCTTGATCAAGATGTTACCTATTGGCCTCGTTGTGAAAATGTGAGTCTGCTTCACATTGAAGTTGGTAGTTACATAAGCTCATGTCAACTTGAAGGTATTAAGAGTGAAGAAGTGGAGTCTATCTCGTCAATCAAGTCACAGCCTGATGATGCTTCCTTGTAAGGGTGGTCTTCTCATGAGGATTCTGGGAACTTCCTCTCTATTTCCTGACAGACAGGTCACACTCTCTCTCTGCTTCACATTCCTGTTGACAAGCCACAAGAAGACACGCTGATGGCATCCAGAGCCCTGGAGATGCATCCACCTCCAGTGGAGCATTAAGACTTTGCATGTACTGGTCTGTGATCTTCCTAGATTTTGCATCAATGCAGGTGACTGGGTGAGTCTGAAGACTGATTTATGGGCTAGTATCAGACTTATGAACTTGATCTGGCCTGAGCTGAGATGTTTTCTTAATATACAATTGCTCTTTGATATAAAGATCTTTCTTATGCACATGAGGGGGTACCCAGAGGGAAAAAACAAATTATACTAGGCAGAGCAGAGTGTTCATTGTACCCATATTTCCTACTAGGCAAGCAGTGAGCAACCCACTCTGAGTTAGTACATCCAGGGTGTTGGCTGGGAAGGTTCCCTCTAGTCATAGTGAATTTTTTTTAAGAAAGCAGTTTCACTCACACTTTGGTTTATGTGATGGCTGATTTAAAAGAACAGAATGCAGCTATGAAGTTTTGTTACCTGCTTAGGAAAAACGATGCAGAAAGTGCTGTGACACTGAACACAACTTACAAGGACAGCACTAAGGGAAAACTCAAGTGTACAAGTGTTTTTCTCATTTCAAAAAAAAGGTGAAATGGCAAACCTCATTCTGGATGTCCGTTGACTCGTTGAAAAGATGAAAATGTCGATCCATAATGCATTGGGCATTTGTTCCACTGGGCCAGACTATTAATCAAGCTTTCTATTTAGAGATTCTGAAAATATGGTGTAACAGTGTGCAACAAGCAAAAAAACCTGATTTGTGCCAGGCGGGAGCTAGTTTTGCCGCCATGACAATGTTCCTGCTCATACAGCCATCTCAGTGCACTGGGTTTTGGGAAAAAACAGCATGCCCCTTTTGCCCCACATACCTTACTCACCAGATCTCACCCCCTGTTACTTCTTTTTGCTTCCTAGAATGAAAAGGGACATGAAAGGACAGCAATTTGATGACATAGAGGAGGTGAGAAAACAAATGAAGGAAGTGCTGTCCACCACCCAAACAGGTGAGTTTGTAAAATGTTTCCAACATTGGGATCACAGATTTGACAGATGTATTAAGTGCAATGGGTAGTACTTTGAAATAATGTTGTTTCATTAACAAAATTAATACATAGCTTTGGAAAAATCCTGTTCTGATGGGGGGCTACCCCATAGTATAGGAGTGTCACTGGATTTGTTTTTCTAATCAACCCGGACTAACAAATTGTAATCCACACTGAAGGCTGCAATCCTTAATCTCCATCAGCAAGTGCTTTAAGCCCTCCTCACTTTCAGCAAGCCAGGTTTTGTCCTCGGAATACCAATTCTTAATATAATCTAGTTTCTCTGATGATATGCTCAGCATACTGATTAAATATGTATGGTGACCACACACAGCCCTGAAGCACACCTTTCCTGATTTCAAACCATGCTGTATCCCCCTTGGTCTGTTCTCATAAATGCCTCTTATTCATATACAATTCCAAATAGCACACTAAAAAGTTCTACCATTCCCAGTCTTCTACAGGTTATCCACAGATTGTTGTGATCCACACAATCAAATGTCTTGGCACAGTTAATAAAACATTGTATTCTCTGGTATTATGGTATTCTCTACTTTCAACCAAGGTCCTTCTGCTATCAGTCTTATTAGAGGTGCTAAACTATTCTAATTCCCCTGAAGGAAGAGATAAACAGCATTCTTCTTCTCTTGTTCTTAGAGGACTACTAAAATTTCATCTCCATCACCCTTTTGTTGAAGCCTACATATTTATTAGGTGCTTTTTCTATAATCCAATAGCATTTTATGTAATTAAAAGGACTAACCCATTCATAGCACTTGCAATTGCCTTAGATGCATGCAAAACCTGTACAATGATTAAGATGTCAAAAAGAGATGCTGGTGTTGGAGAAGACCAATAAATAAACCACAGACTAACAGAAGAATAGTAAGCCATCGACTACCAGGGGAAAAAAATAAACGTGTTGAAGAAGTACAGCCAGAATGTTCCTTGGAAGGGAGAATGGTGAGAAATCATCTCATACAATTTGGACATGCTTTTAGGTTTGTTGCTTGGAAAAGAAGACATGCTTGAGAACATAGAGAGGCAATTGAAAGAGGAGCACCATCAATTAGATGGACTGGCATAGCAGCTGCAATAATGGGCTCAAACACAGCAACAATTATGGGAATCATTCAGGAGTTAGGAGGATGGACAGCGATTGGTTCCATTGTACATAGGGTGACTAAGAATCAAAAACAACTCAATGACTCCTACCAACAACCAAAAAGTTGTGAAGAGTGCACTTCACATAACTGAAAAGAAAATATCTACTGTGAGAAGAAGCAACAGCTTCCTGCCTCACTACCCTCCGCCTTGCAAACTCACTGGGCTCCAGAGGAGCAGTCCTCTCTAGGGTTGACAAGGCTGTAAGTCGGTATTGGAGCAGATGGCTCCATCTTTCTCCTGTGGAGCAACTGACAAGGTCACACGCCTAAGATGTCAGAGAGTGGGTAGCCCAGGATCGAACCCCCTTGCCACCAGGGCTTCTTGCCTGGCTCTCTACCAAGGAGTTGGTTTTTATTTGAAAACTTGGTCCTCTCCTCAGCTCTGGGAAATGTTTCTTATGATAGTTCTTTGATCACTTTCTCTGTCTTCTCTTTTTCTGGAAATATTGCTGGTCGAGTACAGAACTCTTGAATTAATGCTTTATGTTACTTTTTTAAAAAATCTTTTCTCCTTTTTTCCCTTAACAGGGCATTAATTTTACAAATGTGACTTGTATTTTCTCTTAAAACTACTTTTTCAACTACATATTTAATTTTGGAAATATTCTTTTTATTCCCTCTTCATAGCAGTCTTAAAAGTTTTGGGGGTACAAACCATCCTCAATGTCTCTAAAGACAATTATTAAAGACTTCTTGAAGCTATAATGATTTATGTGGCTCTTGTTATAGCTTTGAAGACTTAAAATGAGCCTGACCCTCACCAGGGTATTTTCAATCACTTCATATACAAGTAAAAGCTAGAGAGTGAATGAGAAAGACCACAGAAGAATTGATGCTTTTGAATTATGGTGTTGGTCAATAATATTGAAATTGCCATGGACTGCCAGAAGAACAAACAAATCTACCTTCCAAGAGTAAGCCAGATGCTCCTTAGAGTAGAAGGGATGGTGAGATTTTGTGTCGCCTACTTTGGACATCTCAGGTGGCCTGGTGACTGGAAGAGGACATCATGCTCGGTAAATTGGCAGGTCAGTGAAAATGACGAAGACTCTCAAGGAGATGCATTGACACAATGGCAAGAAGCACGGACTCAAACAGCTGTGAGGAAGACCCAGGGCCAGGCAATGCTCTGTTCTGTTGGACATGGGTTCACTGTGAGTTGGAACAGACTCAACGGGTCCTAATGACAAGAAACCTTGTAGCTAAAAAGAAAACAAGTGGGTCTTTAATTACCCAAGTGGAGCCCAAGTGGTATAAGGGTAACATGTTGGGCTGAAAACCACAAGTCAGAAGTTGAAAATCCCTCCAAGGAATAAAAATCAGGGTGTGAATCATAGCATATTCGTATGTATTTTTGAGGAATGATTTTGTGATGGGACCACATTAGTGGAAAAACATCCATAGTCACATATTTTATATTACTTTCAAAGTGACAAATGTTTTCTGTCATAGGATGAAAGAGATATTCTTTCTATTTCTAAAAATGATGGAAGTCTTTAGCAACTACTTGTTTGAAATAATATGGAAACATACATCATAAGTGAAAAATGAAAGTAAAGATACTTGAAATGACAAGGTTACTAGAAAGAAACCAAGATGTATTTATTTTAGTTTTGACACTTGGAAGAATAGTGTTTTTCATTTATGAATAAATAAAATGATTAAATATTGCAACTTAAGTGAAAGACAGATGCATGTTTTTTTCCACAGAAGGAAAAGCAAAAATTAGTGGCAGATGGAGCTCATTGAATTTAATTAATCAAATTAGCAGAATTACTTTTCTTATTCAAAAGTTTATTAAAATATACAAGTGAAAGAGGATTTTTTAAGTTATATTTTTATTGTTGTTGAATTCTTTATTGTCAGTTGGGTAAAGGCTTAGAGAGCATATCCATTTTCAAAAGTTCATATACAGTTTGCATCACATTATTGATTAAAAGATCCATTTGATGGTTAAATCGTTTGCCAGTTTGCACCTGTGTGAAGATAAGGATGAAGTAAAACATGACAATCAAGTCACAGCCCAATGACTTCTTCTTGATGGTGTGGCCTTTTTATAAGACATGTAGTGGAGAACTACTCCCTCCTGCCCTTCTCCTTCCTGCTTGACTGATTCCTGTGTGGCGCATGTGAGGCCCTCCTCCCATGTGGCCCCCAGACCCAGTGAGCTGTCAGTGTCCTACCACATTCTTGCAGAGTTTGGATCTTTGTAACGAAACACCCAAGGGAGTGTGATCTCCCGGCTTTCCACTTCACCGTCCTGGCTCATTCCCCAGCAGTTGTGTGAGTGTGAAGACCTCCAGCTAGCTTCTGACCCATGGAATTGAGTTGGTCTTGGCTGGGCCACTTACTTGATATAAAATTCTTTCTTGCTCCAAAGTTCTTTCATATATATGTTCTTTTTCTTTTTCTTTAGAAAACAGCCTAACATACTCCATAATGTAGTATCACTTAACCCATTTCAACCCTATTTTCAATAACCACTCTTCCTTCTTTCCTAAACCTTCCTATCTCCTGAAACTGGTACTTGGGCAAATACTATCCTTTTGATCTCAAATGGTTGGTTCTTCTGAGTGCTTACCTTTATAGAGATATTTTGAGATCACTAGAGCAAGTTGTAAATATCTCCTCTCTGCCTAATCATTCATTCAGACACTGACTGGGACTGTTTCTTTCACATTTCAATATAGTCTTATACATAAAAATAACCCAACAAATTCTCTCAAACACAAATTAGTTAGTCCGTTCTTCATCTGAAAAAACAAAGCAATGTTTATGTTGTTGTTAAGTGCTGCATTTATTTCAACTCAATAGAATGACACAACAGAACCAGGCAGTAACATTCTCATAATCCTTATGTGTGAACCCATTTTCATAGTCACTGTATCAATACAGCTCCTAGAGAGTCTTCTTCTTATTCACTGCCCTTCTATTATACTCAGCATGGGACTCTTTTCCAAGAACTGATCTTTCGATGATGCATCCAAAATACATAAGAGGAAGTCTTTCCATCCTCACTTCCTAACAGCATTTGGCCACAATTCCTCCAAGACAGATTTGTTTATTCTTCAGGCAGTTCATATAACTTTGATTATCCTTCACCAGCACCATAATTAAAGTGTATCAATTCTTCTTGAATCTTCCTTATTCAGTGTCCAACATGAAGTGATTCAAAATACTATTGCTTGGGCTGAGGCCCGGTGGTGTAGTGGTTGAGTGCGGGAATGCAGCCCACTGGGTTGACGATTCAAATTCAGCAGTAGCTCTCCAGGACCAAGGCTGGACCTCCAGAGGGCAGTGATGCCCCTCCCCCCAAAACAATACTATGGTTTGGAGTCAGGCACACTGTGATCCTCAAAGTCGCATTCTTGTTCTTCAACACTTTAAAAAAGTCTTGTGCAACATATTTATCTCCCCCTTTGATTTCTTGATTGCTGTTGCCATAAGGATTGATTGTGGATTCACACATGGCAAAATCCTTTGTTTATCATGATATTGTCTATTTGTCTATGAGAATTTTGGTTTATCTTACACTGAGCTGCAGTTCATACTGAAGGCTTGGGTTCTTGATTTTCATCAACAGTGCTTCTGTCCTCTTTGATTTCAGCAAGCAAGATTATGCTATTTGCATATCACAGGTTGTTAATAAGCCTTCCTCCAATCCTGATGCCAAAGTCTTTTGTATATAGCCTACCTTATTGGAATGTTGGGTCAAGTGTATTAGATCAAACAGAGTTCTCAAACCAGAGAACAATATCATAGATAACACACACAAGTAAAGTTTTGCTTAAGATCATACAACAATGGTTACAGCAGTACATTGACAGAGAATTGTCTGAAGTTCAGGACAGATTCTGTAGAGGATATACAAAAGAAATATCATTGCTGATGTTAAATGAACCTTCGCTCAAAGCAGAGAATACCAGAAAGATGTTTACTTGTGTTTCATTGATTATGCAAAGACATATGATTGTGTGCGCCACAAGAAACTCTGGATACCCTGGAGAAGAATGGGAGTTCCAGAATACTTCATTGAGTTCATTTGGAAATTATGTATGCGTCAAGAGGCAGTTGTGCACACAGAACAAGGGAATATTGCATTATCTAAATCAGAAAAGGTGTGTTTCCTTGTTGTATCCTTTTACCACATTTCTTAAATCTGTATGCAGAACAAATAATCATAGAAGTTGAATTATATGATGAATAATGTGGCATCAGGAATGGCTGGAGGTAGGCTTATTAACAGTCTTTGTTATGCAGATGATACAACCTTCCTTGCTGAAAGTGAAGAAGAGTTGAAGCACTTGCTGATGAAGCTCAATGATTGTAGCCTTTGGTACAGATTACAATGCAATGTAATGAAGACGAAAATCCTTACCACTGGACCAATAGGTAACATTATGATAAATGGAGAAAAAGTTAAAGTTGTCGAGAATTTTGTCTTGCTTGGATCCACAATCAATGCACCTGGAAGCAGCAATCATGGGATCAAATGATGTATTGCAATAGGTAAATCTGCTGCACAAGATCTCTTTGGAGTATTGAAGAGCCAGGGTGCTAGTTTGAGGACTAAGGTGTACCTAACCCAAACTATGGTATTCTCTATTGCATTATAGGCACGTGTTAGTTGGACATTGACTATGGAATACCACAGAAGAATAGATGCATTTGAATTGTGGTGCTGGAGAAAAATGTGAAAGTACCATGGACAGTAAAAGGGCAAACCAGTGCAAGAAAGTAAAGCAAGAAGAAAGTTTCTTAGAGGCAAAGATGGCGAGACTTAGTCTTAGAGGTTTTAGACATGATGTCCCTGGAGAACATAATGCTTGGTAAAATGGAGGGCCACGCAAAAGAGAAAGGCCTTCGATGAGATGTTTTGACCAAGAAGATGGATCAGTGGTTTCCGGCAGAGCAACAGCTGCGAGGATGGCACAGGATGCTGCAGTGCTTCACTCTGTCGTTTCACTCTGAGCTGAGAGCAACTCACTCACATCTTGGTACAACAATCCTACTGGATTACAGTGATATCAAAAGAAGGTGGACTCTCATTTTTCCTTTATTTAGAGTTTATCATAACTGAAAATGAGTGATATGTGCAATATGCTTATTGTGATGATTATGCAAATTAAATTATCTGCTTTCCATATATCTATAGATTACAAATGTTTCTTTTTAAGCTTTTAAAACAATTTTGCAGTACTTGCATATTTCAACATAGACTTTTGTCTCTAAATCCCTTCACATGGCTCATAAAAGGATAATTTAAAAAAATAAACAAGGTGCTCAAGTGAAAGAGAATGCTTTGAAAATGATGATGGCAGCATACGTGCAATTGTGCTTGACACACTGGCTCTCTTATCACATGGATGGTGATGAGAGATGTAGGAGCCCCCAATAAAAGTACTTAAAAAACAGTAACACAAGATAAAAAATAAGCAAGCATACAAATATCTACTATCCACATGAATTATTGTGCTCCAAATAATTGGAACCTGGTGCTGCTCCAAGATTGGACTCCTAACCACAAGGGTGCTGTTCAAATCCACAGGCAGGCCAGGGGAAAAATATGAGACTGTCTGCTTCTGCTAGATTTACAGTCTTGGAAACCTGTTATAGAATGTCTACTCAATAGCGATGGGTTTAGCTTACATGAAAGTGCATATTCTTTTGATATTACTATAACCCAGTAGGATTGCTGTAGCAAGATTTGACTGTACCAAGAAGTTTGCTGTTTCCAATAATTTATTTAAATGCTTGCAATGAGTTTGTTCTTTTTGCCTCCTTTTTGCTAAATTACTTAACCTATTCATTTGCTGTAATCAAATTGATACCTGTTCAAGCCAACCCTATACAAGATAGGGTTGCCTCTGTGGGTTTCTGAAACCGTTAACTCTTTACAATAATAGAGCATCTCATCTCTCTCCCACTGATGAGCTGGTAATTGTAATATTCTCATATCAGGAGTCAGTAAACTTACATAGAGCCCCTATTACAAGTAATAAAAAGTTCATGGAGGGGAGAAAGAGGAATATGGCTGCCAGATAATAAACACAGGAAGATTATCTCCTCAGCAACCATCAGGGAGTTTCCACTAGGAGAGGTATCCTTCATTTTCTTGAATTGAGAAAATCAACTTAGAAGCTAAGTATACACAAGTGTTTAAAAGTGGGGGAGAAGCAAAGCCTGCTGACAAAAACCCTTTATCATTGGCCAGTGGCACCAGCCTCTTCCGTGAGCACCACTCCTCACTAGTACAGCCCATTTTCCCTGGCCTCAGAAGCAACCCAGCCTGCCCAACCTCTCACCTGGCTGGTCTCTGGGGGCTCTAAGTGGATAGCAGATGTCATGGGCACTTTGGTGCAGACATGCTCATGATGCAAGCTACGCTTTTCACCATGTTTCCCCTTTCTCCTTTATTCCTCAGGGCTCCACGCCCACCCCATGTGCTTTACTTGACTCACATGCCTTTGTAAATTAGTAGTATCGAAAAAGGTTGCCCTATCGCTAACCTCCATTGTTCATGTAAATAGTGTCCAGTCACTTGAGTTTAATCTGTATAAGTCAAAAAAGCAGAAAATATTAAAAGCTACAAAAAATTAAAAGTTGATCAAATGTTCAATTTTAACCTAACTGTATCTGCAACAAACCACTTTACATGATATCCACTCTGCATGATATCAAGGTCATTCACATTCTTAGTTTATGATCCGAGAGAATTTATCAGGGGCTTAAACCACATGTATCTCCTTTTCACTTTTTTTTTTTCAACAGAAATTACTTTAAAATAAGTTAAAATGGAGCGTGGAGCAGAGCGGTTCAAGCACGTGAGAGAGGAGCTGAAGAAGACCTCCCAGTTGCTGGGGGAGGAACTCCACAGGAAGACTGAACCCCAACCCCGTGCTCTCCTTCTTTCTAACACACTTTTCTAACATAAGAATGTTGTCCTTCCAGACACCTCCTCTTCAACTGACACCCTGCTCCACTCTCCAACTGGGCAAGAATGGATAGATTGGTGCATCTTGAAACAGGGATTATCTCTGAGCTGGGTAAGGGCCTAGCTCTGAGCTGACTCAGAAAAAGGGATGCGCCCGACCACCACTAATCCCTCCACCCCTGAGTGAACAAAACACAAAGAAAACCCCCCAGAAAATGTTAGTAGGGATGGAATTATAAGATACAAAATTTTAACATAACTATGCCATAATTGACTTTAAAATGCTTTCTGTCTGATCAAGGCTATTCATATTTCTCAACTGTCGTCAGAGGGAATTCACTGAAGACTTAATTCATGAGTGGACCCTGCAAATGAACTTTAGGTTTCCACTATTATCCATATACTTCTGCAACCAAGTGCTGAAAATTTAAGCTCTGATACCATTCCCTCTTTCACATTTGTGTTTTATTATTTGCAGTCTTGTGATCACACAGGCTAGTGTGTTTCTTCCATGTGGACTTGATTGGAGATATTTTGCCTTGAGGTTGTCCAATGAACGGTGACCCACCATACCCTTATTATTTTCCCTCCTTGCTTTATTATGATATGTACTAGTCTAGTGGGCATGGTTCTGCCTTTAGGAATTAATATTATTGAAAGTTTTGTCCAATCACCACCCCACAATGCTTATCAGCAGTCCCCATTGTTTGTGTAAATAGTGTCCAGTCACTTGAGTTTAATCTGTACAAGTCAATATTTCATGTATTGGGGTCCATAGCTCGTCTGTATTTGTATAATTTCCTTCTCTCAACAATGTTTTAAATTCTATATCATTGGCTAAATTGATGACACTATTCATGGAATTACCTTAGGCTCCAGGGGAGTGAGTGACAGTGTTCTTTAACATAAAATGATAAGGATGTGAACAAGAGACAGATATAAGACATAGAGATATGAATGGATTGGGGGCTCACACTGAATTATAGCCCCCAAAGAACTATGAGTTCTTATAACATAACCCTGCTTAATGTTTGGCATCATTCAGAGATCACTGAGTATATGGATATGCTACAGCAAAGTTTGGCGAAGACGGTGCTCAGATATCAGGAAGACTGGTATAGCTGAGATCTTAAATTCTTGTTTCTTCCAAACAAAGTGGCATCTTTGCTTTTGAACACTTTAAAGAAATATTTTGCAGCAGGTTTGTTTCGTGCAATGCATCATTTGATCTTTGACCACAGCTGCCATGTTCATTGGCGATAGATTTGAGTAAAATGAAATCCTTCACAATTTCAATCTTTTCTAATTAGTGTGATGTTGCTCATGGGTCCAGTTGTGAAGCTCTTCCTTCTGTAGTCTTTGTGTACTTGTATCCTTCCATATGGAAGGTTGTCAATCATTATCAGTAAGAAATTCAGGTCTTCTTCACTTTCAGCGAGCAAGTTTGTACCCTCTGCTTACTGCTGGTCTGCTTCCAGTAAGTCTTCCTCTAATCCTGAGTTCTCCTTCATGTAGTCCAACTTTTAAGATTATTTACTCGACATAAAGAAAAAGTAAAGGTGGTGAAAGGATTACAGCCATAGCACACATTGAAGCGCTAACGTGATTTGAAGCTATGCAATATACACTTTTTCTATTTAATGAGTGCTTTGTGATCTAAGTGCAGGACGCACAATGAACAAAAATATTCTAATATTCTCATTCTTTATAATGTTATTCATAATGCGCTATGATCACACAGCTATCTTTGCATAGTCTATTAGCACAAGTGGACATCTTGATATTCTCCACTTCAGTCTAGTTTTACCTGACACCATTCCCATGGATGAAAGCAAGTCTCAAGCAAGGCCATGTAGTAAGAACTAAATGTTCTTATCTTGGAGCCAGAATTAAATACAAGCCCAAAATTCATTCATGTATCTAAGGTTTAGATATCCTCCTTTGCATATAGGTTTATCTGATCCACCTCTGAGACATTGTTGTCATTTTATGTTAGAGATCATTACAATCACCCCCCCTGGGGCATTTGTGAATTATATGCTAATAAAAATGGGGTTTTTTTTTATAGGGAAGAAGGAAAAGATCAAGTGAATGTCAGAGAACAACTCTGTAACTTGTCTGAAGCAGAACAGAAGTTTTCAGAGGGCAACTTGAGATTTTTTAAAAAGAGCTTTACCTGACTTCAGCATGATATCCTGCATTTCACAAGCTCATCTAAATCCAGTTTGAAAGTCTTGTACTTTCCTATTAATGTATTGCTCCTACTACCAGTTTAGGATGATCTTCAGCAAAATTATTGACCTACCATATTAAAGATCTGGTTTAATAATTTCCACATTCTATTGGCTCACCTTTGTTTGGAATAGGTACACGTATATATTTCTTCCAGGAGTTGACCAGGTAATTGCCTTCCAAACTTCTTGGTATCAGTGAGTGAGTGCTTGCAGCACTGAGTTAAAATATTTTAATTTCTAGCCTGTCAATTCCTGGAGCCTTATTTTCTTGGTCAATGCCTTCAGTGAAGCTTGGACTTCTTTTAGTACCTTTGATTCTTGATGCTATGCTGAACTGGTTGAATATGAACCAATTTTATAGCCTGACTCTATGTATTCCATCTTCTTTGGGTGTTTCCTGTATCATTGTGTCTGCAGACTCCTTTAATATAGCTACTCAAGGCTCAGAGGTTTTCTTCAGCTCTTTAGTCTGAGTTACTTGTCTGCTGAGAGTATTCTTCCTTTCCAGTTGTCTACCTGCAGACCTTCGCGTATTTTATTACAGCATTAACCCTGTCTTCTCAAGCTATCCTTGAAAATCTTCCAGTCTGCAGTTTTCTTCAGGTCAAGATTCAAGAGCAAGTGTCAGAGTTTCTCCTGACTTCCATTTCGGTGTCTTTATTTTTCTTCCTGTCTTTTTAATAGCTTTTGCTTTCTTCGCATTTGCTATCACTCCACAATTTGTCTAGTCTTCAAACAATGGTATTTCATGCATCAAATTTAATCTTGAGATGATATCGATATTCAGGTGGAACACACTTAACCTCATAATTTAGTTCTTGTGGATATATTTTAATTTTCTTGCGTTTCAATTTGAACTTTCTTATGAGTAATTAATTATCTGTTTTTCAGCCAGCCACTGTTCTTATTTTGACTAAAGATGCTGAGTTTCTTCATCATCTCTCCCCCCAGATATAGTTTATTTGCTTCTTACATATTCCAAGACATGGGACCCAGGTATAGTCACTGTTTATGTTGTTGCAAAGAGGTAATGTCAATGAATAAATCATAAGTTCTAACATGTGAGTTTGGCATTGTTTTATCACCAAGGTCATAGCTTTCTAATACTTGTAGTTCATAATTTCTAACTTTCACATTCCAATAATTAGTAATTATTGTTGCAACTTAATACTTGTTCATTTTCAGACCACAGGATTTAATGAAATCTTCTATCTATTTATCTTCCTTGTAGGCATATGGACATTATCTGATAGCATTAAGTAGATCTTAAAATGATCTCTTGATGATGAATGTCATACCATTCCTCTTCAACTTGGCATTGATGTTTCAAAATGACCAATACCACTCTATTTCAATCCATTAACACCTAAGATGTTGGTCATATACATTCCATTTCTTTACTAACAACTTCCAATTTCCCTAGATCCTTATTCTACAGAGACCACATTCCAATGATGAATGGGCACTAGCAACAGTTTCGTCTCATCCTAAGTCATGTGACATCAGCCAAAGAAGGTCTTGAACACTTTGCTTCATCGTCTCACTAAGGCGGACTCTGCTTGAGGAAGGAACTCTTTCCCAATTGCATTCTGTGTGCCTTCCAACTGGAGGAGTTCAGCTTCCAACACGATGTCAGACAGGTCTCACTGCTGCCATAAGGTTTCCACAGGAAAATCATTTTTATACGGAGATCACCGGGTCCTTCTTTCTCATCATATAAACTAGAAATAAACAACTCAAGGAAAATCGATGATTTTAAAAGTGTTCTATGAAGACAATGAAGCAACCAATATATGAAAGACTAGATCAAAGGGAAATTAGAAAAGAGAGTCCCATAGAACTAGGGTCAGTAAACAAAGGGTAGAACTCATAAAGGATAGCAGTGAAAAGTCACAGAAACTCCTATGTCAAGAACTTATCTGCAAATTTAGAAACTTAATAAGTGAATGATCAGAGATCCTTTTACCTAGGTTATTGCTTTTAATAAAAAGAACCTATGTGGTCTGTGCTAAAAAATACTTTTTTCCGCAATCCAGACCAGAGTAGCTATGTTACTGCAAAACATTCACCTCTTATATAAATCTAATGTAACCAGTATCTCTTAATGTAAAAAGGCATCACCTCTTAATATTAACAGCAAGTTTCATTCTGGGGTGTTTATTATGTATGTGCTGGATGCTACTTTTCTATGTCTGTATACCTATATTCGCATTACAATATATTTTTCTCTTTTATCTCCCAAGGGATAACAAGTTTGGTTCAGAAATATGATTGCACACAGAAATCTAATTGTTCGATTATCTCATGTTTATAGTTCCTTAATTTTCATAGGCTTAAACACCCAAATAACAGCTGCTGGTTAAAGTAAAATGAGAAAATATAATTCTGAGAAAGACTAAGTTGTCCTACGCCTTCACAGATCCTTCACAGAATAGATATTTGGTAACAGCTGTTTTTAAACATGAGTTCCCATTTTTAAAGCCTATTATAATACCATTATAGAAACTACTGAAAATCTGTATTTGGCTCAAACCTGTAGCTATTATTGACTACAAATGTAAAAAACACTTCTATGCACCCAAACAATTTATAGGAACCGTTGGCACCTGGGTAAGGAAGGCTACCTCACTCTTTCACTTTCACTTGTAAGCTCTCACTCACGAAGTAATTGTCTCATTCGGTATTGTACATACATGTGCACTTATTCATAATTCTACATTATATCTGAATTTTCCTCCACTAACTGGCAAAGCTTTTTAAATAATGCATCCTTGCAATACCACAATGCACTTACGAGTGTCTGTTAAATTAAATGAGAAAGCTTGATAATGAAAAAGAAAACCAGAATTGAAGTATTCAAACTGTGTTGGTGAGGAATAGTGACTGGTGTACTGTCAAGTGTTGATTCTATTTATTGTTGTTAGGCACTGCTGTGTTGATGCTATTTATAGTTAGGCACTGCTCGGTCCATTCCCACACACAGCAACCCCACTTACAGCAGAAGAAAACACGGCCTGCTCCTGTGTTTTGTCCTCACAATTGTTCGTGTGATGCTGCCAGTTGTTGTGTAAATTCATCTTGTTGAGGACACTTCCTCTTTTTTTTTTCTTTTGCTGCTCCCCCTCAACTTTTCCAAGCTCAGTGTCCTTCTCCAGGGACTGGTTCCTCCTGAAAACAGGTTCAAAGTATGTAAGCTGAAGTCTCACCGTGCTTGCTTCTAAGGAACATTCTGGCTGTGTTTCTTCCAAGGCAGATTTGTCTATTCTTTTAACAGTCATGGTACTCTCTCTATTCTTCACCAACACCATATATCAATGCATCAATTCTTCTCTGGTCTTCCACATTCAGTGTCCAACTTTCACAAGCATATGAGGCAACTGAAAATACTATGGCTTGGTCAGGAGAACCTTAATCCTCAGAGTGAAATTCAACACCTTTTTTTATTCAATATTCTTAAGAGGTCATGTGCAGAAATTTAACCCATTATAGTGAATCCTTTGAGGTCTTGACTACTGCTTCCAGTGACATTGATTGTGGATCAGCAAAACAAAATCCTTGAAAACATCAATCTTGTCTCCACTGATCTTGATGTTACCTATTGGCCCAGTTGTGAAAATTGCTCTTTTCTTTACATTGAGTTGTAATGTATACTGAAGGCTTCAATCCTGGATCCTCACCAAAAAGTTCTTCAAAGTCATCCTCACTGTCAGCAAGCAAAATCATGGCATCTACAGAGTGCAGCTTGTTAATTAGACTTCCTTCATCATTATGTGGAATTTTTCATATAATCCAATTTCTTGGATTATTTTCTCAGACTGTACATGAAATAAGTATAGTGAGAGGATATAGACCTGAGAGATACCTTTCTTGATGTCACACCAGGCAGTATGCCCTGTTCTGTTCACATAAGTGCCTCTTGATCCAGTTTCCACACAAGTGCAGGCTCCACACCAGCCCAGGTCAGTGTTCTAACCATAGATTTTAAGCATAGTCAATAAAACACAAGTAAATATCTTTCTGAAATTTTTTGTTTTCAGACAAAATCTATGTGAAATCAGCAATGCTCTCTTTTGTTCCACTCGCCTTCTGAATCTCTGACAACAACCTGTCCACATAGGCTGCAAACATTGTTGGGTTATTTTCAGCAAAGTTTTACTTGCACGTGATATCAACAACTGCTCTAAAATTTGAGCATTCTCTTGAGTCATCTTTCTTTGGAAAGGATATAAATATGGAACTCTTCCAGTCAGTTGGCCAAATTTCCTGGCATAGATGACTAAGTGCTTCCAGAGCCTCATCAGCTTGTGGAATTATTTCAATTGTTATTTTATCAATCTCTGGAGTCCTGTTTTTGGATAATGCCTTCAGTGCAACTTGAATTCAATGGCAGGGGGCTTGGTTGCTTTGTATATCTATAATGTATTATATATTTAAGATAACTCATGTAATGCATATATTTAAATTAGCATATGAGTATGGTAACAAGTGATTTTTCTCAGTGTCAGAAGAAATTATGTTTGGTCATAAAAGTTTGCCACTTGTAGCCCTCAATAAGAGAGAATTCTATTATAATCTCTACACGTTTTTGTTTATTTCACAACTAAGCATGTATTAAATACACTGCTTAAGATGGAGGACAGTTGCATGGTGTTTCAAAAGTTATATCTTTTTTTGTTTTGTTTTTGTTTTGCTTTGTTTTTTGGCATCACTGCCCTCTGGTGGTCGTGGGAGCTACACAGCGCTGCACCTGAGAGCCACCACTGGATTTGAACTGCCAAGCCGGTGCGCCATAGTCCCGCACTCAACCACTTACGCCACCGGGGCTCAGACCAAGTTATATTTTTTTTAAATACAGTATTCTCTGATTTTTTTTTCATTAATGTTTTACCGCTACAATTCCACGCATGGCAAGTTAGATCATTTAAACCCACATTATTGCTGACTACAATGTCATTAAAATATATTTCTCACTCCTTTTCAAAGATTTGAATATTGGCATGCCAAGAAAGTAAGGACATATCAATACAAAATATAATGGAAAGTGAGATACTAAAAACTAAATGGAGTCCTCAAATATGAGAAGCTGATAGCAAGGGCTTAAGTAGAAAGCAAATGTTTTGAGAATGTTGATGGCAGCAAATGTACAAACGTGCTTTGCACCAATGAATGGATGTATGGATTGTGAGCCCCCAATAAAATGATAAACAAATAAATCCTAAACAGAGTAATGGACACTCCTTTCTTCCAGGTATTCAAACCAAAAATCCAAGTGATCAGAAAACATACTTGGCTCTTTCTTTAAAATATACCCAAAATCTGATTAAGACTCAAATATCTATTGTTATTATCCTATCTGGATGCAAGACATTTCTTTGGGAGGGAGGTACCACTCCCCTCTGATGGTCGTGGGAGCTACCTAGCTTGCTCCCGGAGAGCTGCTGCTGGATTTGAACCGCCAAGCCATTGGGCCACAGTCCCGCAGTCTACCACTACGCCACCGGGGCTCAGCCTGCAAGATATTTCTAAACATCTCGATATCTCAATTCTTTCCACATACTCAGAGAATTGATGCATTTAAATAACATTTTAAGGTAGTTCTTGAAGTCCAAATGCTCATTTATACTCTTCAAATATCAAGCATAATAAAATACTCCTTTTATAGCAAATTTCTCTACCCAAATTCTCATTATAGAAATATAAAGACTCCAGTGCTACATAAATTCCCAGAATAATATAAGTCTAACAAAACGTGTCTCATTTTATATTTGAGAGAAGGGAGGGGGGCAAAGAAATATGCAGACAAAAAGTTAGATACTGAGGGAGACTTGTCCACTAAGCACCACATTAGATTGCTTCAATATGTCCTTATCCTTCTGTTTTCCAAGTAACTAAAGTATTCCTGTCACATAAAAATGGATCATAGTACTCCTCTATCCAAACACTTCAATACCTCCCCATACACTTAATGTAATGTATTACATTAAAAATACATGAGTAAATCAAAATCTTAACCATGTATCTTGCTATTGTTGTATGCCATTGGGTCAATTCTGACTTCTAGTGACCCTATTCCACATGGGACAGTAAAACTCACAGTCTGCAGTTCAACATCACCAGCACTTCCTCGGGAGAAAGAAGGGACTCTCTATTCCTGGAAACAATTACAATCTCAAAACCCACAGGGGGATCTCTGGGTCAGAACTGACTAGATGGCAGTAAGTTTTTTTTTTTTTTTGGGGGGGGGGGGAGTTATAGGATAAATGAGAACTGTGCCATAGGATTCTCTAGGCTGTAATGACTATGGGAGTAGAGAGCCAAAGTATTTTCTCCGAAGAAGTTGTAGGTTTGATCTAAGGACCTTCTAGTCAATGACCAAGTGTCTACGCATAGCTAGAACCTCATATTCTGCTAAATGTTCCTCTACTCACTGACTTAGTAATTCAAAGATGCACACTTTCACCTCAGGGTCTTTGTTCAAGGTTTTCCTGTGCCTAAAATGCTCTGCATCTCGGAACTCATTCAACTAACGCTGTCATGATCACAGTAATAGAGGCAGTAGCAGAGGAAATGAGAAACATATATATATGATATGTAGTAAATAAGTAGTAAAAAGTGTCTTTCTTGCCAACAATTATTTTAAATGTAAATTAACTACATCATTCAACTAAGACAGCAGTTGCCAGAGCAATTCCACTGCTGCATGCTGTCTATAAGGAATTCACTTTTGAGTCAAAGACACAGGTAAGTTGAAAGGACAGAAGGAAAGTCAGTATTCAAAAGGAATGGCAACACATCCGTGATCATTCCCAAGGTTGGAAACAAGAGGAAGAATCAGTAGTTGCAAAATATGACTTTGATGACAGCAAAGAAACTAGAAAACACATGATGAGATCTTCCATGTTCAAAGACTTATTTTTGTTAATACCATTTTTCAATAGTATAAATAGTGACTATACACAGAAACCACACCAGATGGGAGACACATAAAACACTGATCCTTCCTCTTGCTTTCAAGCTTGGCATAACTATCACTAATAATAAAAATCAATAAACCATACCACTATCTATAAATAATAATCATTATAAAATCAATAAATCATACCAATTTCTTTACTGCTAGCTTTGGGGTATATATATGTACATATATATATCATCTGATGGCAGACAGCATACTACTTCAAGATAAACTTTACATGTGTTTTCTGATAAGGAATGTGCTGCCATTCCTTTTGCATTTTCCAGTTTATTTTAACGTACTAATCCCTAGGTGATTGACATTTGTGGATTGTATTTAATTTTTAACTACCTCTGATTTTCTTAAAGTCATAGTTCAGACATCCCATTTCTGATTATTAATAGATGCTTGCAGTTGTTCCTTTTGCTCTTCAGTCTTGCTCAGCAGCAACTGAAGCTCCCAAAATTTTATTCCGTCCACATCATTAGACCAACTCTAATTTTAAGGAAGCAACTCTGCCTCTGTTGGTTCTTCTTCCAGCACTATATCTGACAATGTTTGACTTATCCCTTAGAAGTGGACAACCTAACTTTTCTTCGAAGTCTGCTATTAATCTAGAAGCTCCATTGGAACCTAGTCACCATGAGTGAGCCTGCTAGAATTTGAAACGTTGGCATAGCTTTTGACGTCACAACAAGACACCACAATATGATAAATCGATAGATACATGGAGGAGCATACTCCTGCTCATTAGAATCTCCACATTTATTACCTTTCCCACATAGAGGGTTGATCTTACCCACCTCCATGAAGTTAGACATGACCATGTGCCTTTGTGGATAAAGATGGGGCTCACATGGGCAATTCCACCCTGTCCAAAAAGGTCACTAGTAGTTGACATTGACTCGATGGCAGTGATTTGAGGTTTTGAGATTTTTTTTAGTATATAGATTAGATGTAGAGATTATGCTGAATCATCAAATGATTGATTGTAGATAAAGAAGTTCCAAGGATTCAACTTTGACATACTCCTAGGTTAAAAGCGCGAAGAGAGGAGAATCCAGGAAGAGTTATTTTTTTTATTTTGTTTTGTTGTATTAGCTGTTGTTGCTTTCTTTTTTGTTATATTTTGCTTCACTCTGTTTATGCACATATTATTGTCTGTGCATGTCGATCTGGACCAGATAGGCAGATGAACAACCTGGAGGAAAGGACAATGGAACTAACCATTTCAGGGGGACATGAGAGAGGGGTGGGGGTAAAGAAAGAAGAGGTCAACAAACCTGGGGATAAGGGAAGAATGGTGATTTAAAATTGATGGCGATGAGGGCATAGGATTATGGGTGGAGAGAGGGAGGGGGAAGCTCAATAGAGGGCAATGTAGCTGAGGGGAATTACCAAAACCTGAAAGAAAGCCGAACTTGATAGTGGGGCAGGAGAAAAGGACAAGGAAAAAGAAGAATAAACTGGGAGGCAAAGGACATTTATGGAGCTCTAACTACAGACTTGTGCATATATAAATATATTTATATACAATGCCAGAGAATAGGTCTATGTACATATATGTATTTACAAAGTATTATGACAACAGTTGCACATTGGGCCTCCACTCAAGTATTCCCTCAGCACAAGACCACTTTTTTCTATTAACATAGCACTTTGTAATGTTCACCTCTTCTGACACGATCACTGAAGACAAAGTGAGTGCATAAGCAAATGTGGTGAAAAAAGCTGATGGTGCCCAGCTATTAAAAGATACAGCATTTGGGGTCTTAAAGACTTGAAGATAAACAAGCAGCCATCTAACTGAGAAACAAAAGAGGCCACATGGAAGATTCACACCAACATATGCTATCATGAGGTGTTGATGGGATCAGGCATCAAAAACCCAGAACAAAACAAAACCAAATAATTCATATCAATGGGAATGAGGGGGAGAGCCAAGTGGAGATCCAAAGCCCATGAGTAGTCAATTGGACACCCCCTATCAGAAGGGCTACAAGGAAAAGACAAGTCAATCAAGGTGCAGTATAGTATGGATGAAACATACAGCCTTCTTCTAGTTCTTTAATGCTTCCCCCACCCCACTCCATGACTATCATGACCCCAATTCCATCTTACAAATCTGGCTGGACCAGAGCATGTATACTGGTACAGATAAGAGCTCACAACACAGAAAATCCAGAAAAGATAAACCCCTCAGGACTAATAAGGGGAGCAATAATACTAAGAGGGGGAGGGGGGAAAGGGAGTAAGGGGAAACCTATCATAATAATTGATGTATGGCCAACCCTCCCAGGAGAATGAACAGGAGAAAAGTGGGTGAAGGGAGACAGCGGTACAATAAGACATGAAGAAAAAGATAATAAAAATAATTTATAAATTGGCTGAGCCCTGGTGGCGTGGTGGTTGTGCACGGGACTGGGATGGAGGTTCAATTCCAGCTCCACAGGAGCAAAGACTGGGCTTCCTACTCCCACCACCAGAGGGCAGTGATGCCCCCCCCAAAATAATTTATAAATTGTCAAGAAGAAATGAGGGAGGAAAGGTGGGAAAGGAGGGGGGGGGAATGAGGAGCTAATTCCAAGAGCTTAAGTAAAAAGAAAATGTTGTGAAAAAGATGATAGCAACATATGTACAGGTGTGTTTGACAAAATGAATAGATGGATGGATTGTGATAAGAATCCCCAATAAAATTTTTTTTTAATTTTAAAAGCAATCAGTAACAAAGGAAAATGGAGACTGCGTGCTGTCCTGGATGTCAAGAAGTTTCAAAGAGGAGTTACACCAGTGACAATTCTATAGATAGGTGAAGTAAGATGAACGCTGACAATTGACTTTTAGATTATATCATCAGTCACCTCAACAGGAGTAGTTTTGTAAACAAAATATTAGAAAGAATGCATGTAAGAGAAGTTAAGTGGGGGGTTTGCAAGGTAGAATATAGACAACACTCAAAAGTTATGTCTTAAATAGGGGTGAAGAAATAGCAGCATAATCTCAAGAATATATAAAGAATACATAAAATACTATATTTATTTACAAAAAGTTATCTCAGTAGTGGTACATTTATGAAAAAAACAAGAAAGTGATCATCAAAAAGGTCAGGATAACATTTACCCTCAAGCAAAAGTTAAAATCCGTGCTCAGCAAAGAACATTAAAAAAATGCCCGAGTAGTGGGAGTATTCTCTTTCATTGCTTGGTGATGAGTAATGGGGTAAATATATTACAATCCACTCTTACAGTTGTCTGTCCACCAGCACATTTATTTAATGTATAGCATTATATTATGCTCTCCCTATCTATAGCTCTCAATGAATATTTTTTAACTTAACAATATCCTATGCTTTAAAAAAATAGCAGATGAAATGATGGCACACCCAAGAAACTTTTTTAATTTAAAAATGAAAATTAAAGAAATGTACTTTAAAATGTGGTTATTTCCCATCATGAGAGGAAGATTTCAAATTATGAGTGGACTGAATTTGCATCAAACTCAAAAGACAACATTATTAAATCTGAACAGTAGGTGAACATTTGTGTCTTTCACATTTCGGGGGGAAAAAATGGAAACCACATAGAACGCTAAAGGATTAGAACAGACTAGAAACCCTTTTGTCCATTTTTAACTCTCCAGGACATGTATTTTACTACGTGGGTTTTGTTGTCAGCATGAAAAATGGAGTACAGTATCTGCCAAGAGATTTTTTTATATTTTTTTTCTTTCTGGATATTTTTCGTTTTTGTTCCAAGACCTCCCAGAGATACAACGCTTCACAAAAAAACAATCCATGTGGTCATAGCCCTATGATCTAAGTGTAAAGAGATGACTTTTCCTGACAAATTCATGAGGGAGTAAGGTCCCACATTACACAAGAGGAATCTAGCACTTCTGCCAACCATGATGACATTCCTAAGTCATGAATGAGTTGGCTATCAACGTGCCCTTCATGTTGTTTTCCAACAAGCACTAGAAGCCAGGGCATTTGAGTTCTACTACTCCTAGTTAATTCAACAAGCAACTTACTTAACTCCGAATATTTGTTTCAGGGGAAATCTACTTCACCAAAGAATTCAAGCAAAACAAATGCCCGAAGGGCTCTCAGATTTACTCAACGCTACAAATTTCACAGAAAACACATGATGGAAACAGATTATACTGTTGTTTTAGAGATCAAAGCTACCAAACGAATGACAGATATTTTTTAAATCTACCCAAATAACTGCAGACTAATGAGGTCTCACATAACTTTGAAAATCCTTTTGATAAAATATTACAACTAGCAGCAGAAGCTGTCCTGTCTACTGAGGCCAACTTTTTTTTAATTAAAAAATAAAACAAAAGGTTCACTGACACTTCATAGTACACGCATCTGGTACAATGTTTTTTGTTTTGGTCAATTCGTAATTTCTGGTTTATCTGTTTAGTTAATCTCTGCTACTTTCTGGGATTTGTTCCAAGACAACTAAATGCATTACTAAAACTGGCATCTCTCTGCTATTAAGCTTAATTTCAGAGAAGCTCTAAAGTGGTCTGAAACCCTTTTTTTAAGATTCTGCACACAACTTTATGCTAAAAAGTTACAAACACTGTTCAAAAACAATGGTTAATGTAAAGGTGGATCTTTTGTTTTCTTCTAAAGCAATACTTATTTCTTCCAAAGGGACATTAAGAAAATAAGTGCTGAATTTTTGGTGCAGTGTTGCAAATTTGGGTTAGAGAGTGAGATGATTCTTTAAGGTAGCAGAAAAGGTAATCTAAATAGTCACATATAGTTTATATATTTCTAAATTCTTTTTTAAATGTTTTACTCTTTCATTTTTGATTAGAAAACCCTAAAGTCATAAATCACAATTACATATACAAAATTGACATTTTAAAATATAAAATTATGAAACTAGCAATGATTTTAAAGTTAGAGAGTTCAAAAATTATAAATTTTGGTGGGGGGTAGGGCCTCTGATGGTCTTGGGCGCTACCCAGTGCCGCTCCTGAGAGATGCCACTGGATTTGAACCGCCAAGCCCGCGGGCCACAGTCCCGCATTCAACCACTTACACCACCGGGGCTCAGCCCCAAGAATTATAAATTTTAACGGAGAAGCATCTCATATACTACTAAGAGGTCCTGGGAAGTTACCTTTGCTCTCCCCTCTAAGATGACAGATGAAGACACTGAGGCTCAAACACGCTAAGCAGTCTAGCCAGAGTCACAATTAATAAATAGAACATAGTCCAAAACTCAAATTTCCTGACTCTAAATCCAAAGCTCTGAAAGAACCTTTTTTTCATCAGGCTTTAATACTTAGGGGAATAAATGTTAATTAACATGCCAGGCAAACACTTGATCATAAATAACCCTCTCAGGATGACAAAAAAAAAAAAAAGCTATGGTCTCTACAGCTTAGCTGGAAGTAACTCCAGCCAGTTTTTAGATGGCATCGCCCTACCTAGGTCTCCAAAATGATTCTTGGGGGAGGTCTCTTTTTCTCACTTCTTTAGATCTTCTAGGAGCCCTGGTGGCTCACTGGTTCAAGCCCTCGGGTGCTAACTGAAAAGTCGGTGGTTCCTATCCACCAGCTGCTCTCTGAGAGACCTATGTGGCAGGCCGCTTCCTTCAAGTTTCACCGTCTTATGAACCCGCTGAGACAGTTCGACTCTCACTGTAGATAGGAATCTACTGCCCTGCAAAAGGGTTGGGATTGGTTTCTAAGTCCCTTGAAATAAGTGGTTTGGGTAGACTGGGATCTTTTTCATTGATGGCATAAGTGGCTGGAAAAGGAAAAGACCCACAAGCAATCCCCGCAGGACTGGAATACCCCCCCGGGACTGCACACCCCACACCCCACCGTCATCCCCATCCACAGATCCTCCCTCCTGGCCCCAATCTAAGTCACAGTCCGTAAGTCACAGTTTTCAAAGTGGAAAGGGGGCTTTAGAAAATCAGTGAGGTGGGTTGGCACGTCTTTTGAAGGCTCCTGCAGGTGCGCCTCCCCTCCCCGCCCTGGACCTCTCTGACCCGGATCCCAGGAGAGGAGAGACCCCCGCGACCTGCTGCGGGCTGCTGCTCCGAGCCCAGGTGCCTTACGGACCCCCGGCAGTCGCGCGGGTCTCCAAGCTCAGCGCCGGCCGGCGCTCCGGCCGAGACAGCGGACAGCTCGGGTGGAGGAGGAGAGGGGAGAGGATCTCACCTGGCTTCCCGGGTGGCGCGGGCGCGATGGCGGCGGTGGTCCGGGCTCAGGCACCTGTGGGTCGGGGTCCCCGGCGGGGCTGGGGCTGTGCGATGGAGCCGCTGGAGCCGCTGCAAACTCCGCCCGGCGCCGCGGGGAACTCGGCGGAGGCAGTGCCGGGCCGGGGGTGGAGCGGGGACGCGCGGAGGGGCCGTCCGCGCGCGCCGCACGCCCTCCGCAGCCGCTCCGGGCGGGGTGGGGAGCGCAGCCCGAGCGCCCCCAGGGGCGGGGACCGGGGGTCCGCGGCGGCGGGAAACGGCTGTGGGCGGGGCTGCGGGCCCGGCGGGGAGGTGCGGCGAGGCCCGGAGCGCAGGGATGCCTGGCCGGAGAGGCAGCGCCCCCCGCCCCGCACCCCGGAGCACGCACGGAGGGAACCCTTCCCTACCAGCGGACGGCGGGCTCCGAGGCGGACAGCGGCTCCCGGGGGGCCCCGTGGCGGCCAGGAGCGGGGAAGGAAAGTGGAAAAGAAGGGAGCCGAAGTTGGAAGCCCAGGAGGAGGTTTCAGCCCGCATCCGCGTGCGTCAGGCTCTCCCGGGTGCCGGCGGAGCGCGTCGGTGCCTCGGTCCAGTGGGGCCGTGATTGGGAGAAAACGAAAGAACTCCTGACTGCTTTTACAGTCCTGAAGTTCAGTGACGTTTGACATAACGAGGGGACAGGGACGCGGGGGAGGGGGGGGGGGTGCATGGGGATGTGAATCAGCCCTTGAAGAGTCCTGATTTCCACGGCAAAGTAGATAGGCATTTTTCTGTTCACCACTTGAAATTTTCACTTCTGTCATCTATTGGGTGCATTTTATTGAGTACATGCTATGTGTCCCACAGTATGGGAAGTTTCCTCCCTCTCGGTCCCTTGCCCTCTACCTCTCCGAAATGAAGCAGGTGAAGGCTCAGAACTCTGCGGAAAGCCCTTGTTTTCCTTCACAAGTGTCCCTCCTTTGGCAGGAGATGTTTCCATTGCTCGTTTCAGCGGGGGCGGGGGGGGGGGACGGGGAAGATGGAGTTTTCTGCCCCCAGACGAGTTTCCTCCCTACATAAAAACAACCATTTGAGGATGATTCACAACCTCGCAGTGTTTCGGTCTGATACACATAGGTTCACTCTAAATCTGAACGAAATCTATAGGGCCTAATAATATAGATGCTTGTGTGTGAGTTTGGGGGAGACATGGTAGGGGTTCAAAAAGTTCATGGAAAAATAGGTTTGAAAGCTAATAGAATTTTTCAGTTATATATATCATATTATATATTACTATATATTATAATATTGAGACTAAGGTTCAAGTCAATACAAACACACACATACACACTTACTCCAAACAACGTGTATTTAAATGTATCTTCATACTCAGTAGATGGTGGCAGGCTCTAATAAAGTTCACTCTGTCTCCATGGGGTTCCTTCAAGAATAAAAGGGGTGCATTTAAAAAGTGTCATACAAAGATCAGCTGCTCAAAGAGTTGGTCTTCCCATTACTCTTTTAAGCCAGATCAAACCTAATGGACGGAACGGTAACTGAGAATGGCGCTTAGATCTGGACTACACAGCAAGGTCTAATCAAAGCAGTAGTTTCCACAGGAGTCTCTTGGCCTCGTGAGTTCAAGGCACAGTCTAGACTCTCACATATTATGAGGATTGTTTGGGGCATTCCAAAGCCAGGGGTAATCATGACAACATTGAAGCACATGAAGCGATTATGAAACCAATCTGAAATGGGGCCCCAAATGTATAAGCTTCTGAATTTGGTGGCATGAAATATCAGAAATGTATTGTCTCACCTATCTGAAATCCTGAAGTCCAAAATGGAGGTATGGGTAGAGCTGGACGTCCTTCAAGGACTCTAAGGGAGACACTCTCCTGGCCTCTTCCCATTCCTACTGAAATGAAAATGCTGTGTAACTTCCCTTGATTTGGGACTTCATAACTCCAATCTTCACTTTGATCTTTACATGACCTTTTGGGTCATCTCTTCTATAAGAATAAAGGTAGCTATCATTGGATTTAAGAACCACATAGATAATCCAGGATGATATCGTCTTGAGTTCCCTAAATTGCTACCTTTTTTAAGAATCCTATTCACGGATTTGGGAGATGAGGATATAGACATACTTCTTTGAGGTGCTACCATTCCACCCCCTCTAACTAAAACTAAGCTAACCTCGCTGCCATCATATAAATTCTGACCCAGATATACCTTAAAGGGAGAGAAGAGAACTGTTCCTTTTAGCCTTCAAAGACAGTAATGCCACATGAGCAGAAAGCCTCAATTGTCTTCAGCAAAGAGCATGATAGCTTCAAACTACTGACCTTATGATTAGCACCCCAAGGCCTAACCCACTCTGCCAACAGGGAGCCTCTTCAATTCACTATGACTAGTAAACTAATAGGGGCCACAATCAACACACTCTTCCAGTGCCCCAATGTCTTCTAGCATCATTTAATAATTTTCATCGAGGTTAAATATAATTCATATTATTCAAAATAAGTATCATAAAACCAAGGCATTAGGAAGGACAAGGAAAAGAAGTACAAAAGCACATCTGTCCTCAATTCATGTTTGAGTGACAAACAATACTTGCGGGCCAAGCAAGTTTCCTGGCAAGATACCGTTTATGGTATTACATAACCTGGTGTCAACTTGGGACTTGAAAGTATTAAGAGTGAAGGGGTGGAGTCTGTCAATCAGGTCATAGCCAACATGGCCTCTGTAGGCATGGCCTTGCCCTGAGGATTCTAAGGAAACTCTGGTATTTCCTCCTTAGAGGCCAGAGACACGTTTTCTCTCTGCTTACTCCCTGAAAGACTCTACTGGCAAGACACATGAAGCTATACTAAAGAGAGGGTGAGCCCTGAACATGAAGAAGACCCCTGCCAGCACTGAGATGCTTCCACCTTGACTGGATCCCCAAGGCTATCCACGAACTGCCTTTGATCTTCCTGCAGTCTACATCATTGCGTATGTTTCATCAGTCTGAAGAGCACTTTGTAGACCAGTATCGGACATATGGGCTAATATCGGACTTATGGACTTGATCTGGACTGAGTTGTGATGTTTTCTCAATATTCAATTGCTTTTGTAGATAAAGTCCTTTTGCACATTTGAGTGTCCCTGGATTTGTTTCTCTGGTCTACTCTAACACATCAGTATTAAATTAATGTGGAAATGCATCCTACATACATATGGATGGATCTCTAGTAATGGGCTCCAGTGGGATACCTGCTATGCTCCAGGGTCTGGGTCAGTAGGATTTTTTTGGGGGGGATGTTTGTATCCTAGGGTGTGGACACCTTGGATTTCATTCACCTCTAACACAATACTTGGTGCAAACCTGTTACCTGATTAAGGGTTATTGAATGAAGAAATGAATAAAGCAACCTCTATTGACCAGGTAGGTAGCTAAAAGTAATTTTTAAATTCTATAATAAGATGAGATTTTCTTGAAGCAAACACATTGACAATCTGACTCATTAAATATTTCCTTGAGGTAACAGAAAAAATCACTAAGAGGAAATGTTCAATTTTAAGAAGACTTTAATGAAATCACCTATTTCACTTTTTCTAAAAAATCAATCTGCCTATTTACACAGATAAAGATCCTTCTAGGAATGAGATCGATCTTGGCTCAATTTATTGCTACTTAAAAAGAATAAATAAGGTTTCCAAGTTTTGTGGCTGATGGGTTCAAAGGCATAAATATTTGTTCATATATTAACCTGACAATATTGATGAAATACCTCTTGAAACTCTACAAATTATGATTTTGGTTTTTTTTTCACTCCACGTTTTCCTCTCCTCTCTTGGATTTTTCCACTTATTCTTACACTTTTTAACTTGAGGTCAAGGTTTTCTAAAGTGGGCAAACTCCCCTCGTGGGGCTCAGGGAACACCTTCCACTCGTCTTGGTGTCCAGTGAGTTGGATAGTGATAACAGACACATCAGAGAGGATCATATGTCCTTACCTGAAAAGTAGGGAATGGAAAGAGGGTTAGTTCCACTCAAAGCAAATCACTGAATGGGAGAATGTGATAACTGCAAAATAAGATCAGGGTGCTTTTACTTGATGGGACTCTCACAGCGATCTGTTTTTTTTTTTACTGATAGCAACACTCTAGGACAGGGTAGATCTGCCCATGTGGGTTTCTGAGACTGTCACTCTCTAGAGGAGGAGAAAGCATCATCTTTCCCCAAGGAGGAACTGGTGGTTTTGAACTTCTACCCTGGCAGTTAGTAGCCCAACTCATAACCACTACACCACCAGGGAAGGAAGTGGACATAAAGACACAGATAATCAAAAAACACTTGTTATTGAACTGAATATAGTTGATGGCTGTTCTTTTTGTGGGGGGGGGGATGGGTAGGTGGGTGTGTTGGTTGGTTTTTGTTCTTTAAATGGAATACTCTTAATTAAAATAAGATTTCATTCTGACCGGGTACAGTGAAGTGAAATTATTTGGCCTGGCTCTTCCAACAATAGTCTATAATGCCCGTGAATGGTTGGGTAGGACCATGCAAACAGGATGTGAGAAACTCACATATCTCCATGACTTGATCCTTTTTGCAGTCTCATTGGATATAAAATGAGCCATCCAGCTGAAACGTGGGCAGGAAGGTTTGCCTGAAGTTCAAGAAGGAAAAACCAAGAGTGGAGCATACCCGTTGGGACTCGAGATCTCTGTGCAAAGGGGCAGCAGCAACAAAAGCAGTGACAGGGAGAATGTGAGACATAATGACGGGCTTCCTGACCTGTGGGCAAGTACAGCTACATGACTTTGAGAAACAAGCTGGCTTGCACAGTGGGTGCATCTATCGGTACCAAAGGAGCTTTGTAGCATGCAAAAACAAGGAAGAGGACAAGAGGATAGATGGCTGACAGGCCAAAGGTCAGAGAGAAAGGTGACTGTGGGCACAACTGAGAAGGATCAGTCCTAACCAGAGAATTGTTGTATCCTGACCATTTTTTATCCTGACTTGTAGCCTATGAACTTTCCAAAGAGATGTCATGGTTATATCAGCTGTGGGCTCTCTGCAAACAATGCCTTTGGTAATCTAACCTAGTAGAAAACCCAAGATTGCCACGAGAGGATGGTTGGTGTCAGAATAGGATAAAGAGGGTTAGAGGTCGGAGGTCGGTGGTTGGAGGTTGGAGGCAGGTCTAACCTCCGGATCACACAAATTGGCCTGGGGCTGATGTGCTGCGGAATCTTCCTTCCCTCTTTTGTAGTGAGAGGAAATTGGCTATGACCATGATGCCATTCTTAGTTAAAGTACTCTAAATGCTTTCTAGAAAGCTTTTCAAAATAAAACTGAATTATAGTTTTTGACTATATCACACAAATGTTTAAAACATATTTGTAAGGGATTTTGCCCCCAAAAATGTTTTCGTATGCATAGTAACCAGTTATGGTGTGGTGAATTACTTAATGTGACTCTTCTAGCCATGTCTTTGTAACCCCCACCAAATAACTTAGTAGGAATTTGCAAATGCAAGATGCCTATGGCCCACCAAGGGGACTGAATAGCTTGTTAGCAAGTAGTATACATGGCACCCTTGTGTGTGTGTGGGGGGGGGGGGGTACAATGCAGAAGAGGTATATAGAAACAATACTGAAGACCACTCCATTTTACCATCCAACTAAGTTTAAAATGAGACTTCGCAGATGCAGAAAGAAGGATCTTCCTACCATTAAGAAAAAAGAGGCAACCTTAACCTCCTGCATATAGGAGTTCTGGAGCAGTGACACAGGAAACAATCAGAGGTTGTGACAGTGTCAACAAAGGCAGAAGCACAAGACAGAGCAGGGGACGCCAGGTGCGGCAGATGAGTGGCATATTTTGGAACACTTTCAATCACTTTCTTGAGGAGAGCAGAAGCTACGAGAAGAGAGAGGAAGAGACCAGGACCCAGAGAAAGGCCGTGTCTGCGGGCCTGGCTGAGCATTTCAAATCCTGCATTGTAGCCTGTTGCTTCCCTATTAAACTCCTCAATCATGATTTCTACCCATGGATTCTCGGTGTCCATTGTAATGAGTCACTGAACCCAGCAGAGGCAGAGAGTGCTTTGAAGGGATTGTTAGTGTCAAAATTGGGGAAAAGGCAAGAGGGTGGAGGTAGGCCTACAGCTACTTCTTAGGAATCTTCCTTGGGTTGATGCTGGTGGCCATTCTCTTTCTCCCCATAGAGAACTTCGAGGTGGTCAGATCCACCCCAATGCCAATTTTACCCCTCTGTTGAAGGGTAGTCAAAGACATCAGGTTTGAAAGTTTATGCACAATTACTGTGAGGGCTTAAATAAGTCCCTTGGCTTCTTTCTATCTCAGTTTCCTTTTTTGTAGAGTGGAAATTATAATTATCAGCTCACTCAACTATACTGAGAAGTAATGAGATAATAACAGTGCATTTAGAAAAGTAGTGGTTACCTAGTACTCTATTGTGTTAGCTTATGATTATCTCATTTAGTCTTCACAACCTCTCTGAAAGCATCTTTAAATAGTTGCACTTGATCATTTATTTTCCCCCTTCAATAGATAATTAATATCTAGTATGTATCGGGCACAATTACTGGGGTAAATAGTATAGCTCCTTGCTGAGAAGGACTGAGCTAGGAGTCCCAGCAGGTGCCAGGTTGGCATGGAGCACTCCAGGCAGGGAGCAGAGAGTGAAAAGAAATGCCCAGGGGATAAAAGGACAGGGTGGCTAAAAACCAGGGTGAGTTCAGAAAATAATGTCTGGGAAAATATTCTCCACAATCACAATGAAGAAAGCCAGTTCCTTATTTAAATATCTTAAGATGATGATAGATAGATTAGATAGATGATTAGATGATAGATGATAGATAGATAGATAGATAGATAGATAGATCTCATATGATAAATCGATATCATGTTACTTCTTTTTTTGTTGTTACTTCTTGTTAATTCTCAAATTCCTCCTAAATTTTTTTTCTCTTTTTTTTTTCTAATCCTAACCCTAACCCTAACTCTTCTTTCTCTTCTTAAAATTGTGGTTTGGGTAAAATTTGACAGAGCAAATTAGTTTCCCATTCAATAATGTGCTTATATTTTATTTCGTGACAATAGTTGCCATCCCTTTGAAGTACCATCACTCTCCCCACTTCTCCTCTAAATCCCCCAGTTCCATGTGGCCTTCTTTCCTGTCCCTTCTTGCCTTCTGCACTCTGTTTTTGTTTTGGGGCAAAATATGGCCTTTTGTCTCATGTGGTCGATTATTCTGAAAAATGCATTCCTCACATCTTTGGGAGGGACACACATGGAGCGGTAAGGAAGGAGGGGGGCACCCACCTTGCCAGCCAGACCAACCAAATCAACGCTGGTGATCAAAGGGTTGACAAATGTCACAGCCAGAGTGCCCTGACATCCCAGAATGCTCCTTAGATGTGAGGATACTAAAACTAAGTCTTATAATAAATTGAAAGGAAATAGATAGTTAGTGAAAGAAAGAAAACATTTTTAAAGAAAAGAAGCCAGTTCTGAAGACTCATCCATTGCTGTTTGAATACAAAATGTTGCATTCACAGTGGGCAGCACTTTTGCATTTCCTAAAGAAGTTAAACATAACCTTTTGGTCCAAACATATGTTCCAGACATCTTAGTTACATACTTCAAGAATGGAAAGTAGGAATGCAAGCAGAAAAATATTTACTAATGTTCATTACAGCATTGTGCAGAAGAGGGAAATGTAGAAATACCTAAATGTTCATCAATAGTTGAATGTATAAAAATGCAGAATAGAATATTACTATGTCAGACTGCATACTGTAACATGATAAATCTTAAAAAATATTATGCTGAGCTAAATTCCAAACTCATCATTCAGGCAAGGCGGACTCACAACAACCTTTTCAGACAGAGTTGAAGTGCCCCTTTGAGCCACTCTTTACAGAAGCAGAGAGCCCCATCTTTCTCTTTCTGAGCTGCTGGTTTCAAACTGCCAACCTTGAATTAAGCAGCCCAAGATGTAACCAGAACACCAAAAAAAGTATGACTTCGTGCATGTGAAATACTTTCTTTTGCGTATGTTTGTGCATGCATTGGACTTCAAAAATGTATGGAACATATCATCTTAAAATAATGAAATATTTCCACAAACCTCTTAATGCTTCTTGTACACACACATTTACCATTAAAAATGATAAACGGGATAAGGGAGACCAGGAATTGATGATTGGGGAGATTCCCAAACTATTCAATTTGAAAAAGACCCTGAAATTACTTTTCATTCTTAGGACAGCATTGTCAAGAGAAAACGCTGAGGGAATGGCGGGTCAGCCTTTTGCCTGGTCAAACTCTTGTGAACACAGTACAAAGATGAAAAGGATCAATCAGGACTGAGTCATATAAAAAGGCAAAACAAATCTGTTGCCATCACATTGATTTCAACTCAACTCTCAAACAGTCAAACTGCCCCATCGGCGTTCCAAGACTGCTATTCTTGACAAGAGCGGACAACTTCATCTTTCTCCCACGGACAGGTTGGTGGATTTGAACCACCGTTAAGAACTCACTGAGCAACCAGAGTTCCTTAGTCATGCAAAAGACACTTAAATCTTTGAAAAGATTAAGTATGTAATTCCTAGATCCCCTCAACCATTTCATAAGAAGCCCAAACTATAGGAGGGATTATCTGAGAAAAACCAGTGGACATAACTCCTTTCTTCTAGAATAAACTCTGTGACATAAAAGGAGACCTACAAAGTTCTTGAGGGTTTCTATAAGCATAAATACCACCCATGTAAAGCAAAAGGGAAGGATAAAGTATAAAACAGATGAAGAGTAGCAGCCTCCAAAATTTCAACAGTTAGGAAGCAGACTAAGATGTCTCCGTTGCAAGCACATGCTATTATGTTATGAAAAAGGAAAGAGGACCCAGAGAGAAGAGCTATGGCAATTAATGTAAACCTGTAAACCTGAAACTGTGGGAAATTACTGGTGCAGATTGCTTTGTAAATGCCTATAAACAGGTCTGGACCGTGATTCCCTCAGATAAGCAGTCAAAGAACCATGAAAGAAACTGAAAGCTTGGGAACCACCTGCTTGTTACATCTGGGGCACCCCTACCCAGCAGGGCCTTCCAGTGTTTGTGGGTAAACGGATATTTAGCTGAACTTCCATGGGTTTATCAAGCTTTATTTGGGGCAATGTATATTCCATATGCCTTAATAACTTTGGTGAGGTCTGGAATAAACTAGAAGTGTTCATTAAGTAAGGACACTGGTATATGAGAGGAGCTTGCTTGAATATTAAAATGCTATGAGAATTGGAGGCTAAAGGAGCCCCGGTGCTGTAGTAGTTACGAGTTGGGCTATGATCCACATGGTGGGCAGTAGCTCTGTGGGAGAAAGACCGGGTTTTCTACTCTCATAAACAGTCACGGTCTGGAAAACCCACTGGGGGGTCTCAATCAGTCAGCCTTGACTGGATAGCACTCAGTCAGTGAGTTATTTGGCTATTATTTTCTAGATGCGTGTCACTATGCTTTTTCACACCACAGCATACCCCCCACATGATTTTGTGCTGGTACAATTATTCTGATTTATTCTCTGACTTTTGGAAGGGACAGGGTAATGTGATAGAACAGCAAAAATGGGCTGCTGGTGTATGGTGAAAGAAGTAGAAAAGTATTTGGGTCTAGTAATAAAAGAGCTGTTTGCAGAGTTAAAAGATATTATAGTAGAGAATAATTAATCAAAAATAATGACAATAGGCACTCATGTATATTATCAGATTTGAGCAAATGTCTTTTTATACTTAATGGTCCTGAATCACATTAGCTGACAAACAATATAACTGTCTAATTAAATAATGGATTCTGAGACCAAAGTAAATGTTCTGAGAGAAAACATTTTATATCAAGGTGTTTAAATTTTGGGGTCACTTGACCTGTCATTTGCAGATGAGTTCCAGGCTGAAATGAGTCAATGGTAGCCAGTGTTGAAAAGTTTGGGCAGGTAATGTAAAAACTGTTTTAATGAAAGCCTAAAATCAATTTCCCAGATTAGATATAAACAGTATCCCTAAAACACATTTTATTTTTTAAAAGGATTTCATCAGCACAAAGATAAGTGAAGCAGTTAATGAAAAATGAAAGATAAACATTTTACATTTTAGATAGGATTTTGAGGACCAAATAAGAAAGACTTAAGTTTCAGAATATTTAATAAGAAGAATAATTTATATCAAACAATCAAGTCTGACATGTTAAATGCTATACTTTTTTCTTTTAAACAAATTACTTTTTAAATTGCTTTCTCCAGGTCCAGAGCTTAACCCGAATTGCACAGACAACATGGATCTTTTAATACTTATTTTACAAAACAACATAACTAAACCACCCACTGGCATGGAGTAAAGTCCGACTCACAGCGACCTAGAAGATGGATAGTTCTCCCCCATAGGGTCTCCAAAGTTGTAAATCTTTACAGAAACAGACACAGCTGTCTCTGAGAAGCAACTGCTAGATTCAAATCTTGAGGAAGGTTAGTAGCTGGTCAACTAGCCATTTCACCAAAGGGACATCCAAATGCCCAATTACTTTCAATTAACTATTTTAGAGTGAATGGAACGCTGTATGAAAGAAAAACAAAGATAATAAGTATGCACAGAAGTGAACTTACCATTGTTCTAATAATGTGATACTAATACCAAAACTAATGACACGTTTGGATGATAAAATACTTCAAGAATAACAAAGAAAAAATACTTCACAAAGTGTGTATGCTCTTCTAAATTATATCAAAGTATTTGGGGGAATCTAGTAGAGAAAATAGAAACACATTAAAATATATTTATGTTAAGGAAAAGAGCTGTCTAGAACCATTTGTTACATGAACATCTAATGACATACAAATGGCTATGTCCTAAAAGGTCTGTGCCTTCGAGGAATTCTAGGTTCAAGATAATCTTCTTCCAACATAGCTGGGATCATTGTATCCCTCTACTCAAAAATTATATATGGTTCTGCATTATCTACAAAATAGATGTTAAATTCACCTTACCATTCAATGTATCCTCAGAATAGTGTGGCTTCCTTTCCTAGTGTTTTCTTCAATGACAGAAGACTTGCAGCACTCAAGCACACCTCATTTTCCCACCTCCTGTCTTGATCCTTGTTATCCCATCCCGTATAGTCTTCCTCTCTACCATGACAACAGTCCAGCAACCATTGCATGTCACCATCATCATCACTAGCAACAGCATTATCCTCACCAGCACCTCACCTCATCTTTTTAACTTCGGTCATGTTGTCATGAGAGAGCGGTCTCTGGAGAAGGACATTATGCTTGATCAGAGAAAGGGGCAGCAAAAACACAAGGAAGTCCCTTAAGGAGACACATTGACACCTTGGCAGCAACAATGGCTATTTTTGAATCAGAAAATCATATGGTGCTTGATGTTACTCTGCTGGGAATGACAAATTCAAATTCTTGGCTGCAACAATGGGAGCATTCATAGGAACAATTTGTGAGGATTGCTCGGAACTGACGAGCATGTTGTTCTGTGTTTGAGTGCATTAGTTTTCCATTTTATTTTTGACACCTTCTGATTTTCCTAGATTCATACTTCATGCATGCCAAATTTCAATTACTAAGTGACACTGTTGTGCCCCATAAGCAATGAAGGTCAAGCACAGGATTATTGCAGATCAGAACCAATTCCATTGGCATCCAATAACAATAGGAATTTCCCAAATGTGGAGCTGTGGTCTATGATTCTCTAAAAATGTGTCTCTATTTTCTTTCTTTCTGATTGATTGATTGATTGGTCCTTGTGCATAGTACTAGGTGCTCATTGAGATTCACCATTTCAAGAGGTACCATGTCATCAAGAACCGTTAGTACTGAAAGAGTTCAAGCTTCATTAAAAATGAGGCTTCAGCAATTGAGGCTATGCCAATGGAAATTTTTCAACAAGCTGGTCAAATGTTGGAAGCCCTCACTCTTTTAGGCCAAGAAATTTGAAAGACAGTTTCTCAGTCAATGACTGAAAGCAACCCATATTTGTACCTATTCCAACAGAAGGCTCAGATTATAAAACAGTATCAATGATAGCACATGAAAGTAAGATTTAGCTGAAGCTCATCCAATAAAAGTTGCAACAGTACATTTACAGGGACCTCTGGAGGCTCAGACTGGAGTCAAGAAAGGATATGGAGCAAGGAATATAATAATTGACATAGATTAATCTTGGCTGAAAACAGAGAATACCAGAAAGATGCTCACTTGTGTTTTGTTAATTATGCCAAGGCATGCAACTGTGTGGATCATAGTAGCTTGAGAAAAATGGGAATTCCAGAATAATTCATTGTGATTATAAAGAACTTGAACATTGATCAAGTTGTGAAAACACAAGAGAAAATGACTGGTTTAAAATAAGGATTGGTGGGCTAAGCCCTGGTGGCATAGGGTTGTGCGCAGGACTGCGGCCCACTGGGACGGAGGTTCAATTCCAGCAGTGGGGCTGGGCCTCCTACTCCCACCACCAGAGAGCAGTGATGCCCCCAAAAACTAAATAAATAAAAATAAGGAATGGTATTCATTAGGGTTTTTTCACCACACCATACATATTCAATCTGTATTCAGAATAAATAATCATAGAAACTGGATTATATGAAGAAGAATGCAGTGTCACGATTGGAAGAAGGCTCACTGGCAATCTGTGATATGCAGATGATACAACCTGGCTTTCTGAAAGGGAAGAAAGCTTGGAGCACTTGCTGATGAAGATCAAGAACTGCACCCTTCAGTATGGATGACAACTCAATGTAAAAAAAGACAAAAATCCTCACAACTGAACCAATAGGTAATATCATGATAAGCATATAAAAGTTTGAAATTGTCAAGGATTTCATCTTGCTTGTATCTACAATCAGTGGTCATGGGTCATGCAAACAGCAGTCAGGGAACCAAAGGATGCATTCTCTGAGTTAAATCTGCTGCACAAAACCTCTTGAACATGTTGAAAAGCAAAAATACAATTTGAGGACTAAAGTTCACCTGCCCCAAGCCATCATGTGCTTGTGTGAAATTCAAGCATTGATTAAAGAAGACTAAAGAAAATTTCTATGTATTTAAGCTATGGTGTTGGCATGTTGGCAAAGAATATTGAAAGTACAATAATCTTTCAATAAAAAAAAAACATCTGTCTTGAAAGAAGTACTGAAAGAATGCAAAGATGGTGAGGCTTTTGTCATAGGAACTTTGGGCATGTCATAGGGTTAGGTCAGTCCCTGGAGAAGGACAACATATTTGTCAAGTAGAGGGGTGGTGAGAAAGAGAAAGGTTCTGGACGACATGGATTCACACAATGTCTACAGCAATGAGCTCAACCATAGCAATTGTGAGGATGGTACAAGACTGGACAGTGTTTCATTCTGTTGTGCACAGTGTCTTGATGTATGGGAATTGGGACAAGGGCACCTAATAATGATAACAACTGTGTTATCTAAAGTTTGCATGCCATGAAAAAGGGATCTTTTAATTTAGAATTTCTGCAACGTAGCATAATCACTATCCATGTTAAGTATAAATATGCACTGGGAAAATCTATGAAAAAATATATCAAAATATAAAAAGTATATAACTTCAGTTGAAGCACAGTGTGGCTGCTCCCACAAAATTTATTGCTTTGGAGATCTTATAATAAAATTCCTAAGAGTCAGAATGGATCAGAAGGTTTTCTGGGGTTAAATTATAATTTCTTTGCATTTGATATACCAAAATGAGAAGTAAAGTTAAGAATGTTAAATGTGGGAAAATACTCCCAGAATGTCATCTGAAATGGGAGCTATGAGTAAGCAGTTAGTAAAATGCAATAATTTCAGATTTAGTGAGCAGAAGAAAGCTTTCACTTGAAGTTAAACAAATGACCCTCTAGCATGGAAGCAACAAAGCCCACATGGAAGAAGCAAACCAGCCTGTGAGATCACAGGGTGTGAACGCGATTAGGTATCAGGCATCTGAAGGCCCAAAACAAAGAATCAGGTCAATGCAAATAAAGGGGTTCAGAGTGAAGACTCAAAGTCCATCTGTAGACAATTGGACATCCCCTCACAGAGGGTCATAAGGAAGGGATTAACTAGCCAGGTTGTAGTAAGATACTGACAAAACGCACAACATTCCTCTAGTTCTTTAATGCTTCACTCTCACCCCCTACCCATAACCACAGCTCTACCTTTCAAATCTGGCTAGACGGGAGCATGTACAGATGAGAGCTATCAACACAGAGAATCCAGGACAGATACCATGAGGACAGGGGTAAGGGGTGGGGATGGGGATGGGAGGGAGGAGGAGAAAGAGGAACCTATCTCAGTGACACACACACCCCAGGGGTGAAAAACAGAAATGTAGGTAAAGGGAGACAACAGAGGGTGTAAGATATGAAAATCATAATAATTTATAATTTATCAAGGGTTCATAAGGGAAGGAGTGGGGGGAGGGAGGGAAAAGAGAGGAGCTGGTACCAAGGGCTCACATAGAAAGAAAACATTTTGAAAATGATAATAGTAACCTATGTACAAATGTGCTTGATAAAATTGCTGTATGGATTTTTTAAGAGCTGTAAGAGCTCCCAGTCAGATGATTTATATAAAAAAAGGAAAAATAGCTTCACAGAAATGAATTTCAGATTAAATCCCTGTGGACTTTAAAGGAAAGTGACCAATATTTCTGATAATCCTGCTGATTGATACACACAGTCTATAAACAAATTTTCACATAGTACAGAAGACTTTGTTCTCTGCAAGAGTGTAATGGGACTTGAAAGCAGAAAGCACCAGTCTTACTCACTAACCTATAAGCCAACTGTAGTTGTCAAGCTGTGCAAAGTTTACAAATTGACAGTATAATGGCTAAACGTTTGGTTTTTTCCCACAGGACATATTTTAGCCCTTACAGGTCATAGGAAAAGGTCCATATCTTGTTAATTAGATTTTTGCCTTGAACACATGAATGTGGTATTAAGTTAACTCTCTCGACTCCAAAACCAAAAGACAGGAGCTGTGAGTCCACCCACGGGAGTCTTGGAAGCAAGACCTGGTGCATCTTCTCCAGCAGTCGCTGAAAACCTTGAGAAGCAGTTCTACTCTGACATCACAGCTCGCCGGAGGCAGAAATCCACTCCATAGCCACTATTTTTTTTACTAGAAAACATGTACTAGTCTGGTTGTAAGGACTACAGAAAGCACTCTGTTAGTACAAGCAGTTAAGCACTAAGTGGCTAACCAAAAGATTGCAGGTCAGATCCATCCCATGGCTTCACAGTAGAGAAATCTGGTGGTCTGCTTCTCTAAGGCTGACAGCCACAATTTGTCACAATGAGGTCACCATGAGCCGGAATCAACCGGACGGCACGCAACAGCAAATTGTTTTGGTCAGCTAGCTCCCTGTCTGCCTTTTCTGTTGTCAGAGTAGTCCCTTTTGATAGGTGTTATGGATTCAATGGTGTCTCTTCCAAAATGGCTTGTAAATCCTAAACCCTCTACCTGACGCTATAATCCAATTTCAGTTTTCTTTCCATGTCAATTAAGCCAAATGAGTGTAGGGGGTATCTTAAAACAATGACCTCCGGGTACAGAAGAGAAGATTGGGCCCAGAAGAAAGCAAACCCAAAGTGAAGACCAACATTATTGACAGACAGTGGAGGCAGAGCAGTCCACAAGGCCAGGAAATTTAAGGGTGGACAGCTAGAGAAGCTCATTCAACGATCTTCTCCCTGAATATGGTCATAGAGAACCTTTTCCTACAGCTGGTGCCTTGAACTCGGACTTGTGGCCTCTTAAGCTAATAAAATAAGTTTTCATTGGGTAAAATCACACATTTATGATGTTCCTGTTAAGAGGAAAACTGATTCTCTCCCAACTCCAACTATATACATCCACCAATGGTTGCATTGCAACATCCTGGCTTCAGAGGTACATCTCATGTGACTCCAATGGACCATCCTAACACCTCACAATCTTGTCTCTGTAATTGACCATTGGATTATTATTGGTAATTTAACCAGAAGAGAGCCCATTACTCCTGTTCTCCGAGACTTTTCAAACAAGGGTTTCAAGGGATGGAGTCAAAGTGATGAAGAGCCTTTTGTTCTCAGGTGACATGTACAAGAAATTGTGAGCTATAGCTTCCAGCAACCAAGTTCTCTAACACATGAAATAACATGACCTCTTTTGGAAATGCTGATGGCCACCTATGTACATGCATGCTTAATACAATTGAATGAGGGGCTGTCATGAGATTTGTAAGAACCCCCCCAATGAAAAGATCAATCAAAATAAAGAAAGAACATGGCCTTTAGTAGTAGAATGAATTTGAGCTTCAAGGTACCTAAGCAGATGTTCAGAAATTATACCTTCAATTTTCTGGGTGCACGCAACTCAGATTCTTCTATGAGAACTTGTTTTACCAACTGACAAAATAAGTATATTTCAATGACTTTTTTGTTCCTTCTTTTCTTGAGATCATATCTAACTTTTGAACATAGAACGGTGGGAGGGAAAAGGTGACAGGACCCATGATAAGCAAAGGTTCTGATCCTTGGTCCTCTGTTGACTTTAGCATCTGATCCTTCATCCTCTCTGGTATTTACATGTTGATCCATATGAGTCCATGCCAAAGGCCCCGTCAGGATCAATGAGTCTCCTTGCTTGGCCTAACATCACTCTTGGCTAGGGGCACCTCAGTAGAACTTTCAAAGGATCAGCATTCCTACACCTTACTTCGTCAATTTGGGACTCTGTGGGCTGCTTCAAATCTGACTACCTTCCCCACAAAAGGAGTTCTATCTACTTTTCTCTACTACACTTAAAGAACACTGGTGTCTTCTCTGATATTTACTCAAACCTTGGATTTCCCCCAAACTTATCAGGAATGTCTGTTGTTCATGGAGTTGCATTCTAACATCCTGAATTTTTTAGAGAACTTTTTAAGAAGAATTTGGATTATAGATTGGTTGTGCTTTATAATGTTAATGGAGTACTTTCAATCTAAAATAAATCCAGCTGTTCACTGCTGTAATCATCTATTAGGTTCAGAACCACTTTTTCAGGAATATACTTTGATTCTCTCTTGGCTTTCTTCTATTCCACCTAGTTTAAGGAAGCTTGTCAAGTCTCCAAAACCTGAATTTTCTCATGACTTGGATTGGTTGTAACATCTCCTTCTGTAGCAATGTACACTAAAAGGCCAATGAATGGAAGAGGGCCATCGGGTAAAGAAAAGAAAGTACTAAGGGGAAGCACACCATGAAACATACCAAGAGAGCCTTCCTCTCCAGAACAAAGCACAGGCAAAGATGAGACAGAGGACTTTGCTTGAGGGGAAAGTGAGTCCCTGATTATGCTAAAACCCCTGGCCTCAGGCTCTGAGCCTCTCTCCATGTAGAGCAGAGCTCTGTTCCTTCCTTCTGAGGCTTATGCATTCAACTCTTTCTTTAAATCAGATGAAACTAATTCAGAAAAACCTGGTGAAAATTTCAAAAACTATTACAGATTAATGCTTTCGCAGTAAACATTAAATATGGCGTGACAGAGCAAAGGAGATTACATCCTCCACATAGAAGGAACCACCCCAGAATCTATCCTCCATTCTCTTTTTATTTAAGCTAATCCAAGCTTCGGATCCTTGACTTGCAACCTATAGTGTTCTGCCCAATCTGTCGAACTCAAAACCCAAATGCACTGCCGTGGAATGTATTCCAACTCACAGTGACCTTCTATTGAGGCTGTGAGGTTTAAAGAAGCGGATAGCCACATAATTCTTTCACAAAGCAGCTGGTAGATTTGAACCACAGACTAACCAACCAGGCTGTAGTCCAATGCTTCATTGACAGTGTCACCGGGCTTCTTGTCCAATACACTCAACCCCTGCCATCAAGTCAATTCTGACTCATAATGTGGGAAATATGTGGACAATCAAATTACTTGAAGAGTATACACGTAGTCTTTGGAAACACTACAGCCAGCTCATAACTATTCCTCAGTTAGCTCTGTTTCTCTACCTAAATACTCTTCATTCTGTCTTACAGAACCTCTCCATGTGGTTTCAAAAAAAAAAAAAGCATAATTGTGACTATCATTAGATTTTCTTTTTTTTTCCTTGTATGAAAAAATTTAATACCATTACATTTTCTATCCACACTTTTCAGCACCAGGTAAAAAGGAAACAGATCAGGGTTTAAAGTCAGAATTCATTTGTTTTCTTGTTGAAATGTAACCACAGCCCCAAACCCATTGCCATTGAGCTCTGACTCACATTGACCTGATAGGATAGAGAAGTACTGCCCCTATGGGTTTCACAGATTTGAGGTCTCTATGCGAACAGCCAGCCTCACTGTTCGCCTGAGGAGCATCTGTTGGTTTCAAACTGTGACCTTTCTTCTGCAGCTCAATTTTTAGCCTGCTATGTATTCATAATTGACCCTTAGTAGAAATGCAAACAGGAAAGTAAATTCCTGATTGTACCAATTCTTCTTCCATGCTACATGGACAACAGCTCATGTTCAAATTATAAAAATCGGAAGGGGGTGCATGTGTGCAGGATTCAGCTCTTTGAAAGTTCCATTTCTAAAGTGTATAAAGAAAAAATATAATCTCTTCTCAGCCTTTTGGCTAAGATCAAGAAAAAAATACATTTTTAAAGGTGGCTTTGTGTTTTGTCTTCAACCAAATGCAGAGATGATAAATGCGACTAAAACAACAAACCATTGTTGATGTATTAAAACTAAAATTCTTTTCTTGGTGCTGATACTTTTGTAGTTAACACTAATGTAATATGGCACAACAAAAGTGGATAGTCAACACAGAAAAATTTTAAAGTCAAAGAGACTGAACTGAATATAAGGGGATCTAAATGAATTTTCCATAACTTTTGAAGTTCCCGCATATATGAGCTGTTTCCTATTCTTGCCCAAGCATAAACCAAGTCTGCTGTTGTCATCAAGTTGACTTTACTCAGAACTACTGTGTGGTAGAGTAGAACTGCCCCATGCTTCCAAGGCTACAGCCTCAGATTTTTTTCTCCCATGGAGTGGCTGATGAGCTTGAACTTTGGGGTTAGCAGCTAAGTCCTCAATCACTGTGCCATTAGAACTCCTTGTCCAAGGGTTTAGTTTTTTTTAATTGGTCTCAATTGGAAATTATGAGCTTGACATTTTGAAACACATCACATTTTAAATACCAGTAGACACAAATTCCCACTGTACTTTGCTTAGATCTATAAACAATCATGTGCAATTATTTATAATAAAAAACTATCAAAATTAGGCAAATAGAATAGGTTCTAGATCTGCGAAAACGGGAGTTCTAAGTCACTATCACCAAAAACATTCTTTCAAAACATTCTTTCATTCTGTAAAGTCCAAATGTACTGTTATTCTCTTCCTGCAGTTCATTCCCCCCATTATTTACCCAATGAAATGCACTTCTGAGAGATGCATAGAATAATCATGTAACTTTGGTAGTTTCTCCAACTTTCCCTTGGAAATATTTTTCCAACTTCCGAGGAATGAGACAATAAGCTATGCAAACAACTGAACAGGACTGTGTTAGTTACATAATCTGTTGTCAATTTGAGATCTATGAGTGAAGAGGTGGAGTTTAGCCTGTCAATCAGATCACAGCTTAATGACCTCATTTGGAGGCGCTAAGGAGATAAATAGCTTGTTGAAAGCAGGACATACACTCACTCCCTGAGTGATTCTTTCCTGACAAGATATATGGTGCTATGCTGATGGCAGTGAGAGTCCTGGAACTGGAGGAGCCACATGAAGACCCACACTAATGCTGAGATGCTTCCATTGTCACTGGATTCACAAGACTATCCACTCACTGGCCTTTTATCCTCCTGAATTCAGCATCATTGCATGTGTGTTGTGAGTGTGAAGAAGAATTTGCAGATTGGTACCAGACATATGGGCTGACATTGGACTTATGTACCTGATCTGGACTGCACTGGAATATTTTCTCAATATTCAATTTTCCTTGTATATAAAGCTCTTTCTCATGCACATATGAGTGTTTCTATGAATTTTCTTCTCTAGTCTACTCAGACTAACACAAAGAGTGATTGGAAGGCTTATTGTGATAACCATTGATAATTTTCTTTAGAAATGTAAGATTCTTGTAATAAAAATTAATTAGAGCTGAATTCCCTTAATGCATCAAAGTTAAACACGCCTTTAGATCAGTGGGTCTCAGACTTTTGAATTGTAAAAGTAAAAATCTAAAGCCGTGTGGGGAACCACATTGGTTTTCCAACCATTTTGTTTGCAAACTAGGAGCTTAAGAAAAATAATAACCTCCATAATTAGTATTTATTTTAGTCTTGTAGAGTTGCCTTAATAAAATACCACAAAGTGAAAGACTTTGAAGAACATAAATGTCTTGTCTCACAACTCTGCAAGCAAGAAGTCCAAATTCAGAAGAACAGCAGGGCTGTATCCTTTCTGTCCTTCCTTGTGTCTTTATAAAATGATAAAAGGATTGAAAAAAAAACCCTCTTCTTTCTCCCGTGGAGTGAATGGTGGTTTCAAGCTGCTGACCTTACAGTTGACAGTCCAACGCACAAGGCACTGTGCCAACAGGGTCTCCACTCACAGTTCCCTAGTTCATTAAAGAAGCAACAAAATACAACTTAAAATCAGTATCTCAACCTACCACCACTGAGTCGACATCAACTCATAGAAATCCTATAGGACAGCCCTGTGGGTTTCCAAGACTGTAGATCTTTACTGGAGGAGAAAGCCCTGTCGTTTCCCCCTTGGAGCTGCTGGTGGTATCAAACTCCTGACCTTGTGCATCACAGCCAAATCCATAACCACTATACCACCAGGTCTCCAGGCATCAAGATCATCAGGCCACAATTAAAGGTCAAGATGAGAAAGCATGCAGGCAAAGCCACGCAAAGGTGGTGGTGGCGGTGGTGGTGGTGGTGGTGGTGGTGGTGGTGGTGGTGGTGGTGGTAGTGGTGGTCATCGTCGTTGGGTGTTGTGAAGCTGATTCTGATTCATGGTGATTCCATAAGATAGCCTGAAATGGCCCCATGAGGTTTCCTATGCTATTAGTTTTACAAGAGTTTATCACCAGACAGTTTCACCCCAGAAGCAACTGTTGGGGTGAAAGCACTCACCTTTTGGAAAGCATCTTAGATTTCCATTATTGCTAATCCCTGGCACTTCTTGGCACTCTGTGATTTGTGGAGGTATGTCCGTATTTCTGCTTCCCTTTGTGTGACTCCACTTCCATGTCTGTTCTCTTCTTTTATAAAATATCACTTGGAGAGGTTAGGAAACACCCTACTCTAGTATAACCTCATTAATTTTACTGATAAAATCTTCAAAGGGAGAAAAATCTATTTCCAGAGAAAGTCACATTTCAGCACAGGTATTGGGAACTGCCTCAGCTACCTAGTGTTATCATTGTATTAAGTAGCACAATGGACAGCCTTAAATAACAGGAATTTTCTTTCTCATCCCTGAAAAGTTAAATGTTTAAATTCAAGGCTTGGCTCCAGGCAAAGACCCTTCTTTGTCTTTTTTAGCTTCCAGTCCCTGGAGCAATCCTTGGAGTGCCAGGTCTTATAGATACATCTATCATGAGTATCTATCATCATACGATGCCATCACCCTAGGTGTGTCTTCTTGTCTAATCTCCCTTTTTATAGCTCAAAAGTTATTAGATTTAGAACTCATGCTGCTCTTATGTACCATAACAAATGACACCCACTATTTCCAAACAGGATCATATTTAGAGGTATAGATCTGAGAATTTCCACACATATTTTGAGAGGGCATGATTCAATTCGGGACATAATTATTTCACAAAAAAAAAAAGAAAAAAGGCCAAGATAAGGCATTCATTAAAATTAAATGTAAAGGAATACTCAATTCCAAAAACAGAGGCTTGACAGTGTCTCACTGATGCATCACAATTCTGACAGAAAATAGATGGCTCCCTCAAAGGGTTACACTGGAGATACATCAACACTTAGATCATTCACAGAGGACAGAGGTATAGGCAAAATATATATTTTTTTTAAATCCAAGGACAGATGGTAAGTCACCTAGCAACAGCAACAGAAAGGAGTCATCATTTTCCTTGTCCGCTATTTCCTGAGCTAATTGAGAGCTGGAGTTGACAGGATCTATGACAAATGCAGACCCTGACAAAACTATAATCAGGAAGGATAGCTAGGATAATATCTATCCTCACCCCACCCCCCACCACCACCACCATCCTGCTTGATACCAACTGGAAATCAGAGGGCAGGCGACCTAGGTACAGCTACGCAGTCAGTCTCCAGGAACACAGTGGAACACAGAATACTGACATGTGTGGAGAATGCATCTGCAGGAGGCCTGATTTATCTGGGGAGCGGGTGAAAGAGGAGAGAGAAGGTAGAAGCAGACAAACAGATGTGAAGATGTGCTTCTATTTGTCCTTATTTTTCTCAACTAAAGGAAACTACAAGAGAAATTTTATTTTAAGGTATAATATTGCTTGTAATTATATGCTTGATAGATTTATCAATTAGTGGCTTGGTGTCCAATTGGGTACCATCAAGTGGTGCTCAAATGTGCAACTTGTTCCAGTACTTTATATTTATCACACTCATTATGAAAATTTCAACTTCACAAGGTAGGAAATAGGGGCAACATTTCCATTTAGTTCAGAACATTTTGTACAAATTAAAGAATGCCACAACAAGAGGATCCACACAGTCCACTACTAACAAAAAAAGCTGAATGGTTATGTGCGTCCAGAGGCACTCAGGAAAAAAGACCTGATGATCTACATCCAAAAATATAAGCCACTGGAAAGCCGGTGGAATGCTCATGGGCTGCCATCGATCATTGTCAAGACCATGGCAACTGGTTGTATCTCAGAAACTTTTCCTAACCCAGAGGCTACAAAAATGTACTGTACAGTTTTGCCTCCATCACTGTAAATTAATTTCAGTGGTAACAATGAGACCTGTAACAGTTTGCTCAAGCAATACTAAAAATTAAATAGGTAGAAATATTTAGCACTAATATGATTTCCCCCTAAAATATAAATGTACATTCTACTTCTATGCCTTAAAGGGAGCAACAGAATTTTCAGGCACGAAGTGTTTGACATTTGTCCATAATGCAGGTTAAAGTGATGTAACCAGAATTGACAGATCTGAGATTAAAGCTTAAAGCCTACTCCTGACAGTGGTAGATTTTAGTACTAGTTCCTTTAAAAGGGCTATCTTAAAGATGAACTTTTGCAAGATTTAGAGGAACAAAATAGTAACCGATGGATGACAAATGAAAGGCACATAAAATTCCTTACATAAAGTTTACTAACATTAAATAAAATTTATAAAATAAAAACTTGCAACCTAGGAAAAAAATGTACTGCACGTTGTCATCAGGAAATTTCTAGAGCATTCTGGTGTCTGACTCACACATCCTAACATTCTGATTGGGATGTTCTGGTATGGGATGAAAACTAGGAATAGGGATTTTTTTAAGCGAGATACTTTCTTTCTAGATTATCTTTACATTTGCAAAACAGTTGTGAAGGTAGTCCAGAGTTCCCATATTGCTGAAGAAATGGAGTGGAGTCATGCCTCCTCCGGCTACAGAAGAGAGAAGACTCCAACTGCGTACCTGCGCAAGGATCATTCCCAAGAGGCCGATATCAGACGTGCCTCCGCCTTCTATCCTTCTTAGTTATCTGACAACAAGAATCCCTCCCACAGCTCTCTACTGCTCAGCTGGATTCAATCATCCTCTGCCACGGTCACAGAGGACTTACAGATAACTCGCAGCTATGGAGTTTTTAGGGAAAGTAACAGGTTACAAAACGTGAAGGATGCATTTCTTTTGTCCATAAGCCTCTTCTCACCTCTCCACGGAGGGATGTCCCTCTCTGGTCCCTGACCTCTCAACCACTCAGCTCCTGAGCCTCTACCCTCCTCCAGCAAAGGTGACAGTTCCTCTGTTGTTGTAGCTCGATGCCTCTGAGTTGGACTTCGGTGTATTCCGTGTGTACAACAGAGAAAGACACTGGCCAGGCTTCACCCTCCTCCTCACTGGTCTTATGCTTGAGCTCCTTGTTGCAGCCACCGAATCCAACCATTTAATTGTCAGTCTTACTCTTTTTAGCGATTTTTCCGAGCATGATGACATTTTCCAAGTGCTGGTCTGTAACGGTAATATGTCAAAAATATGACACTGAGTCTCACCACCCCAAATTCTAAGTCGCGTTCTGATGCTACTTCTTCCAAGACTGATTTGTTTGTTCTTCTGGCAGTCCCCTGGTACTCTCAATATTCTTCACCAACACCATAATTTAAATGCATCAATTCTGCTTTCTCAAGCATTAGCCACAAAGCTCTTTGGGTGCTGATGAGTGCCCCAAGGGCTGTAGCGTGAACGGAGTAGAGTTTCCTAATGAAATGGCCGTAGGAAAGAAACTTTTAACCTTGAAGAGTGGGCATATATCGACATGACTGAAAATAAATTCATGGGCACAATTTTTTGGCATTTTCTTCATCAATGCAAATCCAAATTTCTTAAAATTCTTTCTACACTTATAGAGTTTTAAATACAGGAATGTATATATGTAAATACTTTTATATATCATGATAAAGGAATAAATCTATGTACACATATTTATTTATTAAGTATTATGGCAGCAGTCGAACATTGGGCCTCTCCTCAAGTACTCACTCAACACAAGAACACTTTGCTCTAACACAGCACTCTGGAATGTTCACCTTTCCCTGACACAGCGCTGAAGACAAAATGGCTGCATAAGTAAATGTGGTGAAGAAAGCTGATGGTGCCTGGCTATCAAAAGCTATAGCATCTGGGATCTTAAAGGCTTGAAGACAAACAAGCAGACCTCTAGCTAAGTAGCAACAGAGCCCACATGGAAGAGGTGCATCAGCCTATGTGATCGTGAGTTATCAGCCTATAGGATCAGGTATCAGGCATCTAAAACACAGAACAAAACAAAACCAAAAACCCATATCAATGGGAGTGAGGGGGAGAACAGAGTGGAGACCCAAATCACATCAGTAGTCAATTGGGCACCCCCTGTTAAAAGGACCACAGGAGGAGACAAGCCATTCAAGGTGCAGTATAGCACCTACAAACACACAACCTTCCTCTAGTGCAGTGGTCCTCAACCTTCTGAATGCTGTGACCCTTCAATACAGTTCCTCATGTTGTAGTGAACCCCCCAACCATAAAATTATTTTTGTTACGCTTCATAGATGTAATTTTGCTATTATTATGAATCGCAACCAAATAGGTCACAACTCACAGGTTGAGAATGGTTGCTCTAGTTCTTTAACGTTTTAATACTTTCTCCATTGCACCCCAACTCTCCACCATTATCGTGACCCCAATTCTATTTCATAAATCTGGCTGGACCAGAATATGCATACTGGTACAGACAAGAACTCGCAACACATGGAATCCAGAACAGATAAAATCCTCAGGACAATAAAGGAAGGAGCCATATTGGGAGGGCAAGGGAAGGGACAGAATAAGGAGGAACTGATCACAAAAATTGATGTATGGCTTCCATCCCAGGGGGATGGACCTCAAAAAAGTGGGTGAAGGAAAACGGTCAGTGTAAGACATGAAAAAAAGGAATAATTTATAAATTATCAAGGGGACATGGGTGAAAGAGGGGGGCGATCAGGAACTGATATCAAGGGCTCAAGTAGAAAGAAAATGTTTTGAAAAAGATGATGACAACATATGTACATATATGTCTGACACAATGAGTATATGTATGGATTGCAATAAGAGTTGTAAGAGCCCCCCCAAAAATAAAAACTTTTTTAAAAACCTCTTCCTAATAAGACCCTAATGGATTTCCTGGGTCCTTCAAGGAAATCGGTCAAAACTACACCTTTTGGAATAGAAAAAACAAACAAGCAGTCACCATAATCTTTCAGCAGGCTGCTCTGCCTTGAATTTATCTAGCCCTGCTAATTCCCTTGCAATCAACTGATTTGATTGGACTTTGGTCTGCGGATCACATAGACAAATCCAAGACAAACCCAATTGCAAATAGTTCCAAAAATTTCTCTTCATAGCTTTGATCTTGCTTTAAAAATTGATGGAAAAGTTGGCTCTTTGAGCTAGCTGATCATCTCATCATATTGTTGGCACCCGACAATGTTGCTACATCCCAGATTTTCCTTGTAGTGAGTTGCCGTTGGATCAGTTGGAACTCATCGCAACCCTATAGACAACAGCAGAAAGCACTGCCTCTTCTTGCCCCTTCTTCACAATTGTTATGTTTGCGTCCAATGCTGCAGCCAGCTGTCAACCCACCTCAATGAGGGCCTTCCACTAGTTCATAGGCCCTGGAATTTACCAGACAAGATATTCTTTTCCAGGGATTGGTCTCTCCTGATAACATGTTTAAACTGTGGGAGAAGCCTTACGAATTTTTCTAAGGAAAATTCTGGCTGCACTGCCTGCAAGCCAGATTTTTTGTTCTTCTGGCAGCCCATGATACACTGAATATTCTTCACCAACACCTTAATTCAAATGTATCAATGCTTCTTCAGTCTCTCTTTTTCATTGCCAACTCTCACATGCATGTAAAGCTACTGAAAATACTATGACTTGGGTCAAGCGCCCCTTGATCCTCAAAGTGGCTTTTTTGTCCTTCATCACTTTAAAAAGGTCCTCGCAACAGATTTACCCATTGCCATGTGTTGTTTGATCTCTTGACGGCCATTTCCATGAGCATTGTTCATGGATCCAAATATAAAGAAATCCTTGACAAGTTCAATCTTTTCTCTGTTTATAATGGTGATCATTGGTCCTGTAGTGAGGAATTCTGTTTTCTGAATATTCCACTGTAATTCATAATAAAGGCTGTATTCTTTGATTGTCATCACCAAGTGCTTCAAGTCCTTAACCATTTTTAGCAAAAAAGTTTGTATTACCTGCATTTCACAGTTTGTTAATGAGCCTTCTTTCAATCCTGATGTTATGTCCACCTTGAAATCATCCAGCCTTTTAGCATATTTTCCCAGTATATAGTACCAAAAAATGGAATTGCACTGGGCAGAGTGAAACTTGTATTTTTTTTCCAGCTAGGCAAGCATGAACTACTGGCTCTGAGTTAGTGCTCCCAGTGGCATCACCTGGGAAGGTACTCACTCTCTGGTCACAGTGAATTTTTTTCATAAAGGCAGTTTGCTTGAACCTCATTTTTTGTGATGGTCAATTTAAGAGAATAGTATGCAGCTATGAAATTTTATTTCCTGCTTGGGAAAAAATGCCACAGAAACTGTTATGATGTTAAACTCAGCTTACAAGGACAGTGCTATGAGAAAAACTCGGGTGTACAGGTGGTTTTCTCATTTCAAAATAGGTGAAATGTCAGTTGATGACCAACTTTGGACATCTATCATCATCTAGACATCAACATCTGGACATCTATCAACTTCACAAATGGACAAAAATTTTGACTTGTGGCACATTTGGAGTTCATTCTATCATGTCAGACAGTTTAACAATCTTTCTATTTAGAGGTTCTGAAAAGACTCTGGAACAGTGTGAGACAAAAAAGACCTCATATTGTGACAGAAGAGGAACTGGTTTTTCAATCAAAGCAGTGAACCTGCTCAAGCAGATATCTCAGTGCACTAGTTTTTGGCAAAAACCGCATGCCTCTCTTGCCCCACACACCTTACTCTCTGACCTCTCTCTGTGGGGGTTCTTTTTCCCTCGAATGGAAGGGGACTTGAATGGACAGTGATTTGAGGATGTAGAAGAGGTGAGAAAAAATGAGGCAGGTGCTGTCAGCCATCAAAACAGATGAGGTTGAAAACTGTTTCCAAGGATAGAATCACAGATTTGAAAAATAATGTATTAAGTGTAGTGGAGAGTACTTTGAAGGTGATAAGGTAGTTTTGTTTTAAAAATAATAATAAATATATAGTTTGGGGTAAGAATCTGAATTTTAGGGGTACTACCTCATAGTTAAAGGATACAACCCTGAATGACTGCCTCTGAGGTAAAAATGTTCACTTAAAAATGAAAATGTCCAATCGTGTGACATTTTCAATTCCAGTAGCTATACTATCATTCTTAATCCTACAGTCTACAGTCACCATCCATCAGTTTCTGGACTTCACCCACAGTCTCATCATTCATTGTAGTTGATGATAGTACCTGTGTTGACTTACTTTGAGGTCTTTCTGTGTTTCCTCAAAATGTTTGGTTCATGTAAACTTGATGCAAAGCTTTAGTTATTTAGATAAATGGCCCCTTGAGTTTTGTTCAAATTTTGTATTAGTCCTGAACTCAAAGTCATTTTTCTTCTGAGCCCAAAAAAGTATTATTTTTTAAGGAAACCTTATGAGAATAGGATAACTGTGTTCTGAGAGATATTGTCTGCAGCCATCCACTGCTCATACAGACATGCTTCAGCAAGTTTCATTTTGAATAAATTTATACATATAGGAACAAGAATCTTATTAGCAATATTTTTTATTTTCCCTCATCTTTTAAGTATCTTCCTCATCATCTTTATCAACCCATCCTACAGTTCATGTTGCAAAGTTGGGATTAGTGGGGAAGGAAATCATCAGATGATATCCTAAACACTTTTTAATTTTGCAGATCCTCCTTCCACCTCCTCAAAAAAGAAAGACTTATTGGGAAAGCACAGAAAACTCACTGTTTCTTGTCATCTATTTCCCACTATCTTGCCTATCACCTAAAATTCAATACTTTACCATCACAAGCATTCAATAGCTTTCCTTTTCCTGCTGTCACCCAAGGACATCTGGAACATTTTGACATAGTAAAGAAATGTACCATTTGAACTATCTATGAAGTGCATGCTGCTGCTCAGATGCACGCTGGTTTTCCTTTTGAAGAGAATCACTTAGTGTTTCTTTGTTGGACCTACATTGATGGCCATTTACCTTTGAGACATACATGAATGAATCAGACAATTTTCTAATGATACAAATAGGAAAGCAAACTGTACCTTGATTCCTGCTTAGAAGTTTATTGTCTCAAAATAAAGACATAAGCTTCTGAAGAGTGCACTCTTCTCTGCTTGATAAATTTGGACTATTTTTTCCCATGGGCTCCTAAAGAAATCTTTGATTCATTTATCCTTAAATAGTAAAACAGTGTGACATCAAAGTTATACTTGTGTATCTCAGACATTTAAAGAAATGGCTAATGTCATTATAAGATAACTGACAGCCATCTTTGGGGACTTTAAATCACACTAATCACAAGGAAATCTGAAAGTTAAGAAGGCAAGGAAAGCAATGGTACTAATCAACTTCTGTTCTTTTTTGCTTGTCTGTTTTTGTTTATTTTGGGGCATCACTGTCCTCTGGTGGTCACGGGAGCTACCCAGCCTTGCTCCTTGAAAGACGCTGCTGGATTTGACCCGCCATGCCAATGGGCCACAGTCCCACACTCAACCACTATGCCACCAGTGCTCAGCCCCCTGCTGTTCTTCTTCTGTGTACATATTCACTTACTGCTGTCATCACAAAGAAGCTGGTTTTTCCATTCTACTGTCTCTACCCATTATATCCAACAACAGATGATGTCATATTTCACCATCTTCACTCACCGTCATTATACTTACCATGCTCCCAAGAGTCTTCTAGACAATAAAAACTATTCAGAGAAAAAAGTTTCAGATGAAGAAATTTGCTTCAGATCCAGCTATAAAGAAAGAAGCAGCAGGAGAGGATAATGGAGAGAAAATAAAGGGGAAAGATTTTTCATTCACTTAGGGGGGTTAAGTTGAAAAACTCCCAAAATTGCCCCACCAAAGGTATAATTTAAAGCAAATTTCAACTGGTTGGCAAACTAAATTAACTTCATAGAGGTTTATTTGGGGGATTCTAAACAATAATAATAACAATAATAACTCAATAAAATAATAACTCAATTCTTGGATACTATTCTTATTAGACTGAGCTCATTAAAACAAAAAGGCTAAGCTAGAGAAACTAATAACACTACCACTGTGCAATAGCTATACACCTATAAAATTGTCTCCAATACATGTCCCACACTTTACACACCAAACTAATGTGAATTCAGAGATGGTAACCACAGCCTTGCTGTCATAGTCGCTCACACATTTATTGGTTGATTTATTTCTTATTCAACCAAAAATTATTAGAAACATTTTATCCAGAAGGTTCTGACTTAACTTGAGATAAAAAAACATCAGTAAGACTTGGTCCACTCCTTCAAAAAGTTCACGTTCCTGTCCTGCCATGCAAGGGAGTGGAATGGAAAGGATATTTTTCATTTAGAAAAGAGAAGACTAAAATTGAAGAGCTAGCAAAAGGGTAGAAAATTGAAGCAAACCCGCAGTCTGTGATAAACAATTAATAGGGATGACATAAGTGGCTTCATCCCACTTATGAGGCTCGAGTGTATAATCAGTCCCTAACAGTCTTTCTTGCCCATAGCCAGTGTATCAATCATGAGAACATGAGGATGAGGTTCCTTACTCTTTTCCCAGAAATCCTGTCATTCCCAAACACAAGTGTACAAGCTAAAACAAACCTGTTGAACCAATGTAACAATGAGAAAGCTCAGGGCCTGAATGATTCCCAGAACAGGCTACAAGTCCAACCATGAAACTGTTTGGATTCTATCTTCAAATATTTGAACAGCTGCCATGCAGAAGAGAGAATAGACTGGTTTTATATAAAGTCTCCAGAAATAAAATTGAAAACAATGAGTGAATGCTGCAAAAAAAATCAAGAGAAATTTTAATATGTGTATGAATTACCAAAGGATTCTTTGAAATGCATATCCTAACTTAATAAGCCTTTCCTTGTCTAATATGGTCTCAGGTTTTGCCAATGCTACCTGTTCTAAACAATATCTTAAGTAACAGTGTTCTAGAGTTATCTGGCAATGGGTATCTGGGTTGTGCTAGGTGGCAAGTCACAGGATATAGTTCATCAAAAGCTGAATACTTGTTGGGAATGCAATAGAAATGATGTCTGCCCTGTAGGTAAGAGTGAGCTTTCAAATATACAGTTTGGCTAGACTTTTTTGTAGTTAAATTAATTTTACATATGGTTACTTATTTTAAATGTCAAAATGTTTTCTATCAGTAATGACAAAAGTAATTACAAAAGTAGTTTCCACATCAATAAATGTGAAAAATTAAAGCCATGGACCTTAAATAACTTACTCAAAATGTGCTCCTTTCTATATGAGTTCATTGAGTCCCTGTTCTTCGAAAAGCTCTGGAACTGTGATGGACACACAAAAAATGATTAAAACAGAAGCAGCTACTGCCTGTCAAAGGTCACTGTCTAGCTAACCAGCACAAAACGTTCATGTGATAAATTGCGTCTGCTATTAGCTCATTCAAAACAAACCAAAACAGAGGGGGATAAAACCTGGCTTTGATGTCAGAGTACACATGGGATACTAGTCTATCCTTTGAGTTGTCCAGAAGAATAGAAAATACCAGAGAAGAGAACTGTTGAGTTTTCTGAGAAGCTTTGGCTCTGTCAGAATGGACAGCATGACCCTGGCACTTTGACAAGTCAACTCTTCACCCTACTCAAAAGAAGTGTGTTGTCTGCAAAGATGTGATTATACTGACTACTATAAATGAAAAAGAAACTCCAAAGAGTCTATTTTATTGGCAAATTGGTTGTCATCCATTTGATAGGCAGAGACAATGTCATCAGTTGCCAATAAATCATTTTGATTCATAGTGATCCTATGTACAACAACAAAAAAAAACTTCCATCCTCATGATTGTTTTTATGCTTGAGTTCATTGTTGTAGTCACTGTGCAAATTCATCTTTGAAGGTGTCCCTATCACTGCCCCCAAATTATACTAAACATGATATCTTACTCTGGCACTAATCTCCAATGACAATAGGTTGAAAGTATATGAAGTCTCACTCTCCTAGTCTTTAAGGCGAATTCTGATTATACTTCTTCCAAGACAGATTTGTTTGGGGGTTTTCGGCAGTCCACAGTACTTTCAATATTCTTCTTCAACACCATAATTCAAATTCATGTGCTCTTCTTTGGTCTAATTTTTACAATCATAAGAGAAGATTGAAAATACCATAGCTTGGGTGAAGTGCACTGCAATCCTGAATGTAACATCCCTGCATTTCACCACTCTAAATATAGATCCAATGCAAGGCATCAATTGCTTTCTTGTATGCTGCTACCTTAAGCATTGGTCGGAGGATTCGAGAAAGATGAAATCCATAAGCACTTCAATCTTTTCTCCATTTATGAGGCTCTCTATTGATCTAGTGGTGAGGATTTTGGCCTTGGCGTTGAGTTGTAATCCATACTGATGGCTAAAATACTGGATCTTCATCAGCAAGGGCTTCATGCCCTCCTCACTTTCAGCACACAGGGTTGTATATATTGAAGGTTGTTAATAAAGTTCCTTCTGATTATGATGTAGCATTCTTCTTTATACAATTATTTCTCTGATTATATATATGCTCAGCATACAGATTAAATAAGTATGGTGAGAGAATTTTAAACCATGAAGCATGCCTGTGTACTTTTAGCACAACTGACTTTTCATCCATGTACAAGTTCTGAAGGAATACAATGTAGTGTTTGGGAATGTCCATTCCCCTCAAGGACAGCCACAATTTGTTATGGCCCATGCAGCCAAATGTCTTAACATAGTCCAAAAATCAAAAGTAAATATCTTTCTAATATTCTCTACTTTATGCCAAAATCCAATTGACATCAGCAACGATGACCCATGTTCCACATCAAGCATCCTTAAACTTTTTAAACAGGGGGCCAGTTCACTGTCCCTCAGATCGTTGGAGGGCTAGACTATAGTTTTAAAAAAAAAACTATAAACAAATTCCTATGCACACTGCACATATCTTATTTTGAAGTAACAAAGCAGTAACAAATGCAATACTTAAAATGAAGAACAAGTAAAGTTAAATCAACAAACTGACCAGTATTTCAATGGGAACTGTGGGTCTGCTTTTGGCTAATGAGATGGTCAATGTCCGGTTCCATATTTGTCACTGCTAGTTGTAACAAGTGATGTCAGTGTGCATCATCTGGTTGGAGATTTCAGATGTTTCACTCTGGAAAAAGTCTATTCACAGACATAATTGCCACCAAAGATGGTTTCTATTTTGTGTGCATGGTTCCTGAAATTAGGATATGTCTCAGAGGAGAGAGATGTATAAAAATTAGGAAGGCTGCTTGACTTGAATGTATCTTTCAGAGTCACAATTCTGTAGTTCATCCAGTTTCATTTGGTAAATTGCATCCAAATTTTCAATGTCAATAGAAAATGGGTTAAGGAAAAGCTGTATGTCCTGTTCATGGAAATGAAGCTCTTTAAATCTAAATTGGATCTCCTTTTGCAACTTTTCCAGGGAATCTACACGTTTTGTTTGGGAATGCAAACAATGGTTTTTATGCTAACAGATTTTGAGTTGTGGGGAGATGGCAGAGATTTTCCTACTTCATGTGTTTGATGAGGAGGCCTAATTTTACTTCAAATGCTTTCACAGGTGATTGCATGGCACAGATTTGCTTCCCCTTTCTTTGGAGTTTCACATTGAAACTGTTGAGTAGCTCTGGTACATCGATCAGAAAGGCAAGGTGACATTTCCATTCTGCATCATTGAATTCTGGTACTTTGTTTTTCGAAAGCAGGAAAACTGTAATCTGTGGAAGTAAGTCATAGAAATGTTTCAAAACTCTTCCTCGACTCAAGCAACGGACTTCTGTGTGGTACAGAACATCTTCATAGGCAACATTTAGCTCAGACAGGAATTCCTGAAATTGTCTGTGGTTTAGTGCATTAACTCTGATGAAGTTAACACAAGGTACCACAATTTTCATAACAGAGTCCCACTTCAGGGATTTACTCCACAACGCTTGTTGGTGGATGAAGCAGTGTATGGCTATTGGATGAGAATGGTTGTGTTTGTCCATCTCTTGGTCAATATGAGCAATTACTCCTTTCTTAGACTCCCCACCATACTAGGAGTACCATCAGTTGTCACACTGGCTAGTTTAGCCCAGTCCAGCTGCAAACCATTCACAGTTTGGCAAACCTTTGCATAGATATCCTCTCCTGTAGCTGTTCCTTTAATGCTTTGCAGTGCAGCAAGCTCTTATGTGACTTCAAAATAGTCACCCATCCCACAAATAAAAATTAGAAGTTATGCAGAATCATGAACGTCCTTACTTTTGTCAAGTGTCAATGGAAAATAGGAAAGGTTTTTTGCTGAGTTTTACAAATGCTGATGCAAATTGTCTCCCATTTCTTCAATCCTTCATGTAATTGTAGATCCTGAAAGACTCACTGTACAGATAAATTGACCTTCTCTGGACACATCTCTTTGGCAAGAGAAAGAAGGCATTTTTTAACAAATTCTCCCTCCAAGAATGACCTGCAAGTGCACGCTATTAGCTTGGCAACTTGAAAACTTGCTCACAGTGATGAAATATTTAGCTGCTTCTGCTTCACAAAGGTATTTTGCTGAGTTGTCAATGTATTTTTCAGTTTTAATATTTTCTTTTCTCACATCTCCAACCATACAATCATATTTATCTTTATACTGAGTTTGATAGTCTAGATGCAAATTGGATTCTTTGAACACAGACACTATATTCTGGCATATGAAACACACAGTTCTTTCCTTGTACTGCATGCAAAAGTAATCATAAGCCCACTGTTCTTTGAATACCCTACACTCTAGGGATTCCAAATTGCATATATATCTATGTGCATATATATACGCATATACATATATATCAGTACAAAAACAATATACCAGCAATAACTTTGCCCACACAGACACATATAGACTGTACCGCCCATCAATGCAATCTGATCAGTGTCCGTCAATGCAGCCTTTCCAGTCCACATTATTTCAACCTCACCAGGGCCCATATTGGTGGAGCTCTGCTTTTACCTCAGGCTCACACTGGTGCAGTGCAGGAACCAGCAAGATTACAGGGTCGCTTCCTCCACCACGTTTCCAGTTCACACTGCCCTGTGTGAACCGCAGTGCGATCTGGAAACTTGCACAGGAATCTGATCACGTGGGTGAGAAGACCCATAGAATCAGATTCCACTGCAGGAAAAAAGAAGGCACGTATGCCTTTTTTCTTCTGAATCTAATGTGAGTTCAGCCATACAAATATATGGCTGAACTCGCACGACTCAGAAATCACAACATTGTGAACCAGGACTTACACAGCACACAACATACAACTTCATATACAACTGAATAGCAATCAGAATATAAATGCACTTACTGTCAATAAATTGGGTTTCCTACTCCTCGGCTGTCTGCAGAACCAGATTAAGTTCACCTGGGGCCCTAGACAGATTACCAGTTTGATGTGCCCATGCAATAACACTGACCACTCACCATTTGCATTAGCACTGAGCACTGACTATTCACGTTATCACTGTGATACAGCCCACCCCCAACCCCCCCGCCAAGAAACCATCCCCAACCAACTAACCAACTTTTTTTACAAAAGTCTCTTCTAACTTCAAAAAAAATTCACCTAACATCAAAAAAGATAACCCCTAACTGCAAAAAAAAAAAAAAAGACCCTACTAACTGCAAATTTAAAAAAAAAAAACAGGCCTCTTAACTTCAAAAAAATTCCTACCTTGTTCTTACCTCAGACAGAAACAGGCTCTGTACAGGCAAGCGGGTGACTTGCCCATCACACCGAGACTGAGAGGAGGAGTCAGAGACAGAGAGAATGAGAGAAGTTGGAGAGTGCAGGCTGGGACCAGTCAGTTACTAAGCAGAACAGGCAGAGGCGGCAAAAACACCCATTGGGCCAGATAAATATTCTCCCATGGGCCATTGTTTGAGGACCCCTGTTTCACATCCTCCTCTGAATTTGCCCTGAACCTCTGGCAGCAGCCTGTCAATATACTGCTACAACTTTTGTTGGGTGATATTCAGCAAATCATTTGTGCAAATATTACGTGTGATATTAATGATATTGTTCTGTAATTTGAGCACTCTGTTGAGTCACATTTCTTTATAATAGGTACAAATATGGATCTTTCCTACAAACCTTAGGGGAAATAAAAATCATGCCATTGCAGGCTAATTAGAATTTGTGTGCTCAGTTTTGCTGTAAAAATAACACCCAATGCCTCCCCAAAAACAAAACAAAAACAAAAAAAATAACCCCCAAACATTTTTTTGCTTTTTCAGTACTCTGGTTCAGTACAGCATCTCACAGCATTTCTTCAATTCTCTGAGCAATTCCTTGGATGAATACCATCATATTTTATCTGTCTTTCTAAGACTCAGTGTACTAGTACCACTCTTTGACCAAGGACAAGTTCTTTGACACTTAGGAGCCGTCTAATCTTGTCATCAGGGAAAATAAAGGACCAATTTGATTAGCACAGCATACCATCTGTTATAATGCATTCTCATTAACACTTTATTGTTAACAAAGTTTCAGTTTATGTTCCAGATAATCATTTTAGTATTCAATAACTTATAGAATTTATCAAGCCATCCAATAGTGTGTCCTGCCCACCCTGTTTCTTCAGTCTGTGTGTGCTGACCAAGTAATCAGAGAAGCTTGATTATATGAAGGAGAAAGCTGTTCATTTGGTTTTTATTAATGCCTTCAGTACAGTTTGAATTTCTTCCTTCAACACCATTGGTTCTTAATCATAAGCCACCTCTTGAACTGTGTGACTGTCAACCCATTCTCTTTGGTACAATGACTCTGTCTCACCTTATTTTGCTATCTCCTCCATCTACTCATAGAACACTTCAATATTTCAACTTAAGGTCTGATATCTTTTATTTCTTTTTTGTTGCTGTTGTTCCTTGGGATATGCTGAATGATTTCTCGTCATTTGGCTTTCCAACTCCAGGTCTTTGCACATTTCATTATAGTAATTTGTCTTCTTGAGTTGCCCTTTGAAATGTTCTGTTCCTTTACTTCATAATTTCTTCCTTTTGCTTTAGTTGCTCTATGTTCAGTAGCAAGTTTCTGAGTATCTTCTGACAACCACTTTGATTTTTTTCTTCCTCTCTTATAATTTTAGTAACCTTTTGCTTTCTTAATGTATGATTTTCTTGATGTCAACCCATAGCTCTTCGGGTCTTGTCATTAGTATTCAGTGTGCCAAATTTGTTCTTTCAATGTTTTAGAATTCAGGTGAGCTATACTCTGTGGCAGTCACTGATCTGTGTCAATTTCAGCACTGGGAGTGTAGGGGTGGAGTCTCGCTTGTCAATCTGGAGATAGCCAATGAGGCCTCTATGTGGACATGACTTTCTCCTGAGAATTCTGGGAAGTCTGGCAGTATTTCCCAATTGGAGGTGAGAGACTTGACTCAGTTCTTTGGAGACATGCAACTGACAACATGGCAGCGTCCTGACAGATCCTGAATCCTGGAATCTGGAGGAGCCAGAGAAGAATTCACATGAGCTTACTCTGATGGAACCAAACCTCTGAAGCCAGAAAAGCAACAGAGAGACCCCTGCCCATGCTGAGATGTTTCTACTGCCACTGGATACTGCTGATGGACCCTAATCCCTGAAAACAAGGAGCCCTGGGGAGACCCCTGCCTGTGCCCAGATGCTTCTACTGCCACTGCATGCACAAGACTGCACCCACTGGTCAGTGATTGTCCTAGGGTAACTGCACAGGCCTCATGAGTCAGATGAAGACTTTATAGACTGGTATCAGGTTAATATCGGACTTATGATCTTAGATTAGGTTGGGATGTTTTCTCAATGTTCCATTCATCTTGTTTATAAACCATTCTATATATCTATGCATGTTTATGTATTTGTTTCTCTAGTCTACCTAGACTAACACACACTCAGAGTCATATTTTGTCTTTTATAGACTTGGTTCAATATTATTCAACTTCTACTCAAAATTGCATATGCATAATTGTTAGCCCTTTCTACCACTCTCTACCAATTTTGCTTTGGTTGCTCACATTGAACTTCTCCATCACTTATTCAATTTCATTTGCACATACTTCCTCCGGTGAAATTCATGTGTTTGTGTATCCCCACTGGCAGAGTACATGTATATAGACATTATTTATGTTGCAAAAAAGGTATTTGTAACAAAGAAATCAGTATTACATAATTCTATCTTGAGAGCTCTTAGTTTCTATCACCAAGGCTGTGTTTTTCAACTACTGTTCCTTTCTCCTTGTTTCCAACTTTCCCCTTTTCAATTTTCAATAATTACCAAAGCATCTTTATTTCTTATTTGATAATTTCAGACTAAAGAAGTTGGTAGAATTCTTCAGTTTCTTCATCTCAAGAATTGGTGGTTGGTGCATAAATTTTAATAATAGTGGTATTAGATGGACATCCTTGTAGGCATATAGATATTATTTTATCAAATAAAGACAGCATTGTACTTCAAAATAGATCTTGGAATGTTTTCTGTGATGATGAATGGGGCACCATTTGCAGTATAGTAATAATATGATTTTCTGATTCAAAGTGGCCATTAATAGTCCATTTCAGTTCACCAGTGCCTTCTCTGTCGTGTTTGATTTTTTATGATTTCCAAAGTTCCTAGACTCATACTTAATACAGCCCATGTCTGAGTTATCAATAAATGTTTGCAGCTGTCTCACCTCATTTTGAGTCATACCCCATCTGCAAGTAGAGGTCTCAAAAGCTTTATTCTATCTACATCATTGTGGTGGACTCTACTTTGAAGAAGCATTTTGAGACATCATCTCACACAATATCTGACAATATTCCATGGCTATTTGTGTTAGTACAGTAGGCTAGAGAAACAAATTCATAGCTACGCCTATGGATATAAGGATAAGGTTTATATACAAAAGGAATGAAACATTGAGAAAGCATCCCAACTCAGTCCAGTTCAATGTCATAAATCCAATATTAGTCCATATGCCCGATACCAGTCTATAAAGTCTCCTTCCAACTCACAGAGTCACAGGCCAGTGGGTGCAGAGTCCCAGCACCAGTGGAGGTCTCCCCATGGATCCTCACTTCCAGGGTTCAGAGTTCATCAACAGCATTCAGTGGTGGTAGAAGCAACTCAGCACTGCCTGGGGTCTCCACACGGCTTCTTCAGTTTCAGAGATCTGATTCTATCAGGGTAAGGGCATGTGGCTTTTCCTCCAGCTCCTCAGACACTACCACCTTGTCTTCTCTGTAGTTTGTCATCTCGCAGACTGACTCCCAACAACTGGCAAGATGGCCTCTCATCTCCATGAGAGAAATACAGCGAGATTTCCCAGATGTCTCAGGAGAAAGCCATGCCCAGACAGAGGCCTCATTGGCTACTCAATGTTTATCTCAATGGCTATTTCCAGGCTGGACTCCACCCCTACATCTCAATCATGAAACTGACATTTCAAATACATGACCACCACACTACTTTTTTGGTTCTCAGTGGTTAAATTCTCAGGTGGGCACAGCCTATTCCTTTTTTGTAGTCTGTTCTTAGTTAAAAAATGCAAGTTTTTAACTAAGTTTTAATTAAAGCTAAAAAATGGTAGCATGTAACTTTCAACACACAAAACACAAAATGAACTGATAGATGAGTGGTGCCAGCAGAACAAACATATCTATCCTAGAGGAAGAATAGCCAGAATTCTCCTTAGAAACAAGGATGATAAGACTTTGTCTCACATACTTTGGACATGTTCTCATGTCCATGAGAATTTTGACCAACTCTCAAGAATTCACTGTGCTCAAGCTGATACTGACTCATAGTGGCCCTGCAAAACAGGGTGAAATGGCCCCTGTGCGCTTCCAAGACTGTAATTCTGTACAGGAGTAGAGAGTCTTTCTCCTGTGGAGCAGCTGGTGGTTTCTAGTGACTGACCTTGAAATTTGTAGCCCAAAGCATAACCACTACATCTCCAGAGACGCTTGGTCACAGGGACCTATCTACAGAAAAGGACATCATGTTCAGTAAGGTAGAAGATCGTTGAAAACTGGAAGGCCATCAAGCATTCAATGACTACAGCAGTGAGATCAAAGGTAACAAAGATTGTGCCGATGGGACAGGACAGGGCAGCGTTTTGTTCTGTTGTACATAGGGTTGCTATGATCTAGTGCTGAATAGCAACAACAACAGTGAGACTAAAAGGAGCCCTGGGGATATAATGAGTTGTAAGTTGGTTTGCTAACCAAAAGGTCTGCAGTTCAAAACCACCAACCATTCTGAGGGAGAAAGATAAAACTTTGGGATTCAGTAAAAATGTACAGTCTTGCAGGAATACAACATACTGGCATGAAGCAGGAAATCAATAGAGCAGTCTGAAGGACTGTCCCTAATCTTAACTATGTGGACAACCCCCTCTCCCCACAGAAGAATTCATTTCAGATAACACCACTGAAGCTGCAGCTCAGCTCAGGGAGAGGGACATGTCTGATCAGAGCACACAGGAGCAAATAAAGGGAGAGGAAGAAAGAGTGGGACACAAACTGGCCCATCAAGGCCTGAGGACAATATTCCTGATCAGAGCAGCCAGGTAACAGAGAGGAACATAGGGCCAGCCCCACTCTGAGACACAATGTGCCCAGCTACCAAAAGATATAGTGTCTGAGGTCTTAAAGTCTTGAAAATAAGCAAGCAGCCATCTAGTTGAGAAGCAACAAAGCCCAAAGGTCTTGGATAGGAAATATATAAAATGGGCCTAGCACCTCCTATAGTGTCAGAAAATAAGGGCATACTACAATGGTGACAAAAAGTCAAGGGGACCTAGAACTAATTCAAAGAGCTCCATTGACTAAAGACGGAACATTTTGAACAAGAAAATAATATAACATTGGATTATAACCCAACTTAGAGAAAAAATCATCAATAAGTGCAAGTGACACAAATATATAATCAAATGATTTAATATGTAAATCAGTGGTAAATACCCATGCTAAAGTAATTCTAAATTATCAGTGTAGATATGTTGTCTTCAAGGAGGTGGAACACAATTTCTTATAGTTTAGATATAGGGTATGCATAATAATTTCCTTCCAGGAAATACAGCATGAATGATGGAAAAGTAAGTACTATAGAGAATCTTGTTAAACATGGACTAAGACAGTGTGGCAGTCACCGAATCTGGTGTCAACTTGAGGATTAAGAGTGTAGGTATGGAGTCTTGTCTGTCAATCTGGAGGCAGCCAATGAAACATTTGTGTGAGTGTGACCTTCTCCTGAGAGTTCTGGGAAATATGGTCACGCCTTCTTGGAGGCAGAGACACTGTCTCTCTCAGTTCACTTCCTTGGAGAATTTCTACTGACAACACTCAATTGAATACTCTCTACTGACAAGATTTACTTCCTATGTGACATCCCTAGCGGGTACCCTACCCGAGTGAGCTGGACAAGCCACATGGAAGCAACCAAACCTCTGAAGCCAGAGGAGTCACTTAGAGACCCCTGTCGGCTCTGAGATGTTTACAACCCCACTGGATCTAAAGGCATTCTACCCATCTGGTCTGTGCTGGTCTGCATCCAGCATCATTGCATGTGTTTTGTGTGTCTGAAGAATTTGCAGACTGGTATCTGACATGTGAGCTAATATCATATTTGTGGGCTTGGACTTGATTGGATTGGAATGCTTTCTTAATGTATGTGGCAGTCCCCTAATCTGGTGTCAATATGAGCATTAAGAGTGTAGGGATGGAGTCTAGCCTGTCAATCTAGAGATAGTCAATGAGACCTGTGTGGGCGTGGTCTTCTGAAAACTCTTAGACATGCAGTAATTCCTTCTTGAAGGCAGAGCCATTATCTCTCTCAGTTCTCTTCCTTGGAGACTTCCTACTGACAACACTCTCTGGAAGACATTGCAGCTGACAAGACACAGGGCAGCATGCTGATAGACCTGAGATCTGGGAACTGGAGGAGCCACGGGAGACCCCTGCCAGTGCTGAGATGCTTCTACCACCATGGGATACACAAGACGCTGCACCCACTGGTCTGTGGTTGTCCTGGTGTCATGGCATGTGCTTCATGAGTCTGAAGTGAACTTATAAATTGGTAATGGAAATATGAACTAATGTTGGTTTATGACCTTGGACTGGACTGGACTGGACTGGGATGTTTTCTCAATGTTCAATTCTTCTTATATATAAACCTCTTCTTTATATGCATATGTATGTTTATGAATTTGTCTCTCTAGTCTACCCAGACTAACACAATGTACAGTTCCCTTTTCTATAAAACTGTCTCGTATACATTTGCTTGTGAATTTGTTTCTCTAGTTACCCTGGCTAGCACAGCCAGATAATGAAAGTCAGTATCAACAATAGTAAGTCACATTGATAATATTGAACCTATGATACGATGTAAGGAGGATGACCCTTTGTCTTTGTGGTCTTCCCATCTAGTTGTCCTTAGCTCTAGTCTAATGATGGTGGCAAGATCAGACAAATCAAAATATACCTAACCAATGTTCCTCATTACTGTCAAGGAAAAGAAAAGTCTTAAACGATGAAAGTCTGAGAAACCATCACCACCAAGAGGAAGTCCCAATGGGGGAGGGGAGGGGGAGGATGGAAGGTATATTGAAATTTCACTTTCTTCAAATTTTATGTAAACCTAAAACTTTTCTAAAATAAGAAAAAGGATATTTAAATTCCTCCTATGGATATCATCTTTTTAACAACAATAAGAAGATAAGTGGTCTTTATAGCCCCACAACACTGTAAATTGAGACTAGAGAAAGAAAAGTAAAGGGCTAAGAAAAGCCTGGCCAAAGGAGATGAAGGGCCCAGAGATAATCACATAAGGAGGGAGTAAGAAGCAGCAGTGTGACAAAAGACCTGGGAAGTTGCAGAAAGAGGCCAGTTCCCTGGATATTTTCAGTGATGTGGAATGGCTAAAGAAGTTTCAGAACAGCATGGCTAGTGTCCAGTGGAAAACATTCTGTACCAGTATGATGTAAGACAACCTCCACTTCTGTGCTACCTCTTTCTCTGCTACATAGCCCCTCAGAGGTTGTCTATTAGAAGTGATGCTTTTGAAAAACCAGGGAATATTAGTTTATGTGCATGAAGGATAGAGAGAGTAGGGGAGAGCCACAAGGGGGAAAATGCAAATCATGAAAAACATTCAGAAATGTGGGAAATCGGAGCAAGAGACAGAACCCCTCTGGAGACTTGCAGAGATATGGGGCAAGGGATGAGCTTAAAGAGTATCTCCTACATCTGAAGGGCATGAGATTTGGGTGATATGCACACCTGTGAAACTGTTATGTAAAGCAAAGCATTAGTAATTGTGTCTAAAATGATATGCCTATTTTAAACCAGTAATCATCAAAATATTTTGGCATGTGCAACGTTAGGAGTATAAAATGCTACAATCCGATTCACATCAACTACTTCAAACAAAAGGAAGTTGCAATTTGTTTGTTGCCATCGTAAAGAGAATAATAATATGCCAGCAGAGAAATTTTCTTTCAATTACATGTTCCTGGCTTGCAGCCTTCTAAAAATAAACAAAGCTGCACTGTCCCACCTCCCAGAACAAAAACAACGATATGTATCAGTTAAGCCAAAAAAGCAGAAGTTCCAAAGCAAATGCAATCAATCCCTGGGTTCAACTTTTATCTGTTGACGTTCATTCCCTTGCTTACATAAGTGGAAATGTTTTCAAGATATGTACTATGTCGTTGATAATAGAACTCAGAATTGATAAGGTTCCTGTCGAGGTCACATTTGATCAAAATATAGAAGAAACAAGGGTCAAATCAAGCTCATGGAATAGTTTGTCAGTTATACCAAGTAGTGTTTCCCTGTCCCCAGGAAGATTTCCATCTAATAGACAAGATAAAACAAGGAAATAAAACACTGCTTATGCTCCAAAGAAAGATCATTAGTTGATCGGACCCCTTCAGTCAAAGCAAGAAATTCTGCAAGGAGAATTGACAGAGTACAAGAGCATGCCAGACATAAGAGGAAAAGACCTGGGGCAATTGCTTATCCCGTACTACCAGACGGGCACATGAATCTGTCTGGAAAGAAGTACAGCTAGAACACTCCTTAGAAGCAAGGATGACCAATGCCATCATCTCAAAAATGGTACTTTGAAAGGACTGGTAAAGTGAAGAGGCAGCAAAAAAGAAGAAGACTGTCAAGGGGATGGGTTAGCACAGTGGTCACAACAACAGGTGGAGCGTGATTGTGAAAGTGCTGCTGGATAGGGCAGGCAGTGTTTCATCCTGCTCTGTACATCCTGCGCTGTGTGCAACTGGTTCCACAGCACCTAACAACAACAACAACACCCTGGGCGCCTCTAGCTTCCTTTCTAGTTTGCTCATAAGTATTCTGGGCTTCTCTTGAGGCAAAGTCAGGATGGTTACATTTTAGATGCATTTATCTAAAATGCAGAAACACTAAGAAGATAATCTTTAAGACAACCTTGGGGGGGAAATAGTATGATCGTGTTATTGGCCACTTAGCAGTGCACATAGTTACCACACTAGGCTGTTAACTTGAAGGCTGGAAGGGCTTCAAAGCATCTACCCAGAGATGCTTTGCCAGAAAGACAATCTGTAAATCTACTTCTTAAAAATAAGCCATTGAAAATTCTGCAAAGTATATCTCTACTCTGAGACACATAAAATGGCTTTCCATAAGTAAGAATTGATTCCAAAGAAACTGGAGTTTAATTTGAGTTTTGAAAGTTAGAAAGAGAGAATTAAGGAAATTGAATATGGCAAAGAGATTCATAATATATTAGCACCAGGAGACAGAATACAGAAAAATATCCACTTAAAGATGATTGTGACTCTAAAGAGATTATACCCGCTTCATCTTAGCTACTGTCATTCTAAGCTGCTGGTATCTGGTACATAATAGGTGACCAATAAGCATGCTAGGTTAATAAAACTATGCTTCCATTATAAGGAATATGAAAGAGTGAATAAAATGAAGGAGCTTGAACTACAATAGTAACAATAGAGATGGAAAATGGCAGGGAGAAACACTGTTGAGACAAAATCAATGCAATTAACTGATTTGGCAATAGGTAAGGAGGGTATAATTTTGAATTTCAGAGCCTGGGTACTTTGGTACTAGAGTGAGAAAAGATCATGAATTTTCCATCCAGACCTCAGCCTACACATGCTTTTCCATGTGAATCTGTCTCACTGGAGACATGAATTACAGTAGAGCTTGGTATATAGTGTGAGTACAGAAAAATCATAATATATTATAATTGACATGAGACTGAACTTACCAAATAGTCAGCCTTACTTTTTGGAAATGGATGGAAACTACTTTCTTCACAGCACTAAAAGCACCATGGATGCATCAATAAATGGATAGTGCTTAGTTTTTCCCAGCAGAAAATACAAAAAGGAAGAAAACTAATTAAGTGGAAATGCTGCCCTAGTTCCTCTCACAATTCCAAAAACAATCCTGTTACTTTAAGTACTACTAACAGATAGCTTCTAAAAGGCTAGGATACCGGCAAAAATGAAACTCCATGTCCCCACTCACAGTGGCACAATAATCAAGATGCTCTTTATACTCCTTATTAAAATACCTGGTTCAAGAGAATGTTTACTTCTTACACCAGAGATATCCTGAGGTTCCCTTAGAGAGTCAATTATAAAATGAAATCATTCTCTCCCAACAGAAAAAAAAATGTCCAGATTGACAAATCTGATGACATAATTGTCTGTGGTGAAAAAGGAGCAAGAAACAGCTCCATCATGTCTGTAGGACTACACTCACCACACTGTGAAGACATCACCACTGTCTATTTCTAAAATATCTCCATCACATGTAGCAACATGGCTGTACACGTTAAGCAGCGACTTCCCAGCCTCCTCCTGCCCACTCCTGGTAACCGCCAATCAACTTCAGTCCTCAGACACTGGCCTGTTCAGGAAGTTTCACGTAAGTAGAGGCATGTATTATTTTTCCATTTGTTTCTGACTTATTTCACTCGGCATACCATTCATTCCACGGTATTTCAGAATAGTCAAAAGGTAAAAACAGCCCAAGTGTGCATCAGCAGAGGATGGATAAGGAAAACGGAGAACAGGCATACAACGGGATACTTGCATACCAAAGCAATGTTTTGATGCATGCTACAACATGGAGGAAAACACAGTGAGTGAAACAAATCATACTTCTTTTCAAAATCTGAAACAAACACTAAAAAGTTGATATTTGATGATCAGAATTGTTGCTTACCAGGAGTTAGTGACTTATTGATTAATTAATTAATCAATTAATTAATCTCATATTTGGCATCAGAGTAACAAGAGTTGCTTGAAGTTTTATGAACTAAACATAAGTAGGCCCAAAACTGTTAGCTGGAAATCGATACCTTTCTTAAATGTCTTTGATTCCCTTGATTTGTGCCGGGTATTTGGGAAGTGGTTACTATAGAGATTTGTGTGCAAAACAAATATTAACCTCTTCTCATCAAAATTAACAACAACAAATTATTAAGGCCAGACTGGTCTCTTTGCCACCCAACAAGAACTTAAAAATGAAACTGTTTTTCACAGTGACATATGTCTTGCTCAACCAGCATTTTTTTCTCCTGGTAATTCTTGTAATTCTTATGGTCATTTGGTCCATCTAATGCCTTGTTTGCCAACTAGTCTCTTACCCTACTATTAAAAATCCACAGACATCCAGATTCCTCCATCCCTTTGTGTTTTGTTCTAGTCTTTCACCAACATTATAAATTATCAACACTTTTACAATCTTCTATATAATCATAGTTGGGTTTTAGGCTGTTGTTTGTTTTTTGTTTGCTTGCTTGTTTGTTTTAGTTTTGTAATTCTTAGTTAAAATCTGAGGAAACTCAGGAGGGATGCTGGAAGATCCGTCCACCAATCAGTCCACCAGGTGGAGACCAACAAAAGCATATCAACTTTCAAAGAACTAGCAACCAGTTGGCAGGAACCATATTGTAAGTGCAAAAACATACCCAGCAGGATATTTCCACAAAACATCTTGGAAGAGATGAAAGGACATCATGGAATTTTCTGTAGTCTTAAAACACAATATTTGTCTTGAAGAGCTGCCATTCCTCATTTCCTTTAAATACCATTTTCATCACAATTTGGTTGAAACTGCTAAGACTTAAAGGATAGTTCAGAAAGCTCAAAGTACGTTAAGGAAAACAGACTCTTTACCAAGAAAACAGACATCAAAGAAGCTAAGAGAATTTGTCCTCACTGGAACAATAGAAACCTGGGGTCATACCTACAGAACAAAAATCATATTAGCTCTAAGGCAGATAGCTAAATAACTTACACTTTACTAATTTTAGGGAGTTTTTTCCCCAAACCATTCTTTTAGGAGTTAATCTAGACATCATAGCATCCCATAGTTCAAGCACCTCCAGCAGTCTTGTACAATCGCTCCACAATGAATTGTGTAACACTTTCTTTAACTCATTAATACCAGCTCCCTTTTACCCACATCCCCCTTCTCCCCCCTGTACCCTTTAGGAACCCTTATTCTAGGTGTTGTCTCTACAGGTTCATCAATCCTGGGTTTCGCACACCAAAAAACTGAGAAACACATAGCAAATATCCCAGAAGGCTACTCACAATGACAAAATACATCAAAAATAACCCCCAATATGAAAGGAGGATAAACCCCAGAAGATATGGAAAACTAGATAAAACGCAAAGTGTATAACAGGAGAGATCAGTGACAACTGGTTTTAACTGTTCAAGTGAGGTTTTTGTTTTCTTTTTTGACAGTTTTATTGGCACTTCATCCACATATTATATAACTCAACAATTCAATTATATAAAAAAGAGATGTACAATCTTTGTTACAATTTTAGAGCATTTCCTTGTAAGTTTATCATTTTAATCAACTGTATTCACCTCTGCAGTACTCTCTGTTTGTTAACCAGTTTATGCCCACCTGTCAATTATGGTTAGAAGGAAATCACCAGAGACTTATTTCCTATTTATTTCGGATTTCCACAATCATCCATAATCTTTTGCCAGCCAGGATCTCACAATTTAATCTCTGATATTATATTCCCTCCTTCAATTTTTAGATTATATAATTTATATAATTATAAATGTAAATTATGGAAAGGCTTCTTCCATATGGACCGAGTTGATATCTCATTTAGATGGATGCTTGTTTGGAAACAATCTTTTAAGACCCCAGATGTTATTCTCTCTGCTAGTCAGGAACTGCCTAATTTCTTCACTATATTTTTTCTGTAGAACCTGTATCTTCTGTGTTTCCTTCATAACAGTGAAAGTATCAAGCAGGGCCATGTCATAAGAACTCATTGATCTTCTATTGGAGCTAGAATTAAGTGTAACCCCAAACTCTATTCCTGAATATATGATTTTTATGTGTCTCTGGTCTTAGAAACTTTCTTGATAATTTATGGTAGTAAATCTACTTAATTGTCAGCCTGGTGCATAAGGATTTGTGGTTAATAGTGTAACTGAGTAATTGCAATACCTGAATTATTCACTTCTGTAGAATCAATCCTTTTGCAACTGAACGCTATTTACACAAACAATGGTTGTTGGCTGTCAGGCAAAATTTATTGTTGTTGTCAGGCAAAATAATTTTCACTGGCAATATCAGTGACAGGTCTTCATAGCAATACATATCTTACTACAGCAAGCAGAGCATTGATGTACCAAGTCAATCTTGGTCCACCTACCGACAATTCAACATTCTTGGTATTGCTTTCTTCTGTTTCTTCACAAACCATATTGCTTCGGTCTTAAGTTCTCAGGTTATAGGTGTGTCTGATGTAAAGTTTAGTTCACCTTGTGAAGTTTCCACATTAGATCCCTCTGCTTTGGCTGTTGGACTGTGTTGGGTGCCTTCAAGATAAAGGATTCAATGCCCCAGTGTTCTATGGCACTTGCTCTGTATCTCAGGATAATTTTATGATTTTTAAACTAACATCAGCATTGCCAGAAAGCATGATGCTCTTGTGAAATTTTCCCTCAATCTTCTAATTTGCAAATAGTTTTCTGCCATGCTTTGTATTATTATTGCTGCTGCTGTCGTTATTTTTAGTCACCAACAGTAGCACTCACCATCAGTAAAAATAACAGGCCTCCATGAGGGATGTACTCCAGCTCACTGTCAGGGATCAGGGCTGAGCCATATTGGGACTTTTGTTTTCCTCTCTTCTCTCTTTCCACAGCAGTCTCAACAGCCTCAGGTTTTTTTTTATTTTTCTCTTCCCTTTTCTCTAACACACCACTGCAGAGGAAGTTTCATAGCCATACATGAAAATATGAAAAAGGAAGAGAGACTTATGATTGATGTGCAGTCACAAAATTTACAGCAACAGAGAAGAGCCAACAGCGCAATCCTACGAATAGCCAAAGAAAAGAAATAATAAACATCAAGGCTGCATTCCAGGATAAAAAGAAAACTATGGAAAAATCGATGCTGCTCTTTAAAAGGATAAACAAAATCTATAGACTGCTGGCAAACCTCACCAAAGAAAGGAAGGAACAAATTTCAATAGCAAGGATGAGGGACGAAAGAGGGGACAACACAAAAAAACCTTATGAAATCAAAAGTATAAATACATGGTACTACACAGGACTGTACTCCAATGAATTCAACAACTTGGAAGACATGGAAAAATTCATGGAAAAACAATCCATCCCTAAACTATCTCCAATGGACATCAAGAATCTCATCAGACTCATAGCAATAGAAGAAATAGATAAGGTTATCAATGGATTACCAACAAAAAAAAAATCCCCTGGGTCAGATGGCTTCAAAGGAGATTTCTACCAAGCATTCAGGGAAGAACTGACACCAATCTTATAAACAATTCCAGAACATAGAAAAAGACAACAAACTTCCAAACTCCTTCTATGAAGCTAGGATAATTCTGATACCAAAACCAGGCAAGAATCCCACAAGAATCACGAACTATAAGCCAATATCCCTAATGAATATCAATGCAAAAACCCTTAATTGAATATTGGCCAATAGAATACAAAAGTATATAAAACAAATAATTCACCATGACCAGGGATGCAGGGATGGTTCAACATATGAAAGACTATTATTATCATTTGCCACATTGACATGAAAAGTTATAAGAACAACATGATAATATCAATAGATGTAGAAAAAGCATTTGACAATATCCAATACCAATTACCATTTAAGACACTCAAGAATATAGGAATGGATAGAAAAATCTACAAGATAATACAAGCTGTATTTGAAAAATCCACAATCTATGGGGTAGTCAATGAAGAAAAGACAAACACAATCCCACTGAAAAGTGGGACCACACAAGGATGTCCCTTGTCCCCACTCTTATTTCTCATTGTACTGGAGGTCTTAGCTAACAGAAAAAAGGCAAATAAAAGACATCTAAGGTATTTGCCTGGGGAAGGAAAAGGTGAAGCTATCATTATTCATAGATGATATGATTTTATATATGGAAAATCCCAAAAGCTCCACAAGGGAAGTAATGGAAGCAATAGAGGAATGTGGCAGAATGGCAGGATACAAGATCAACAAACAGAAGTCAATCAGACTGCTATACACATCAGCCAAGACCACAGAAGAGAAGATCAAATAGCCAAGCACAAATTGAAATATCTAGGGATATACCTGACTGAAAAACAAAAGATCCTTGTGAGGAAAACTACAGAACAATATTGCAACAAACTAGGAGTGACCTCAACAAATGGGAGAATATTCCCTGCTTGTGAATTCAAAGACTCAATATAGTAAAGATGTCACATCTGCCCAAGGCACTATGTACAGTTAATGGTATCCCAATACAAATAACATCATCTTTCTTCAAAGAGTTGGGAGGGAAATGATTGCAAATGTCATATGGAGAGGAAAGAAGGCCAGAATTAGCAGAGAACCCCTCCAGAAGAAGGAAAGAGTGGGAGGACAAGCTTTACCTGACTTTAGCACGACAGTGGTCAAAACCACATGGTATTGGTATAATGACAAATACTCAGACCAATGGAAAAGAACTGAAAGCCCAGAAATAAAACTATCAGCATACAGACAACTGAACTTTTGAGAAAGGTCCAAAAAATTTCAAATGAGAAGCAGATATTTCCTTCAACAAGTGGTGCTGGAAGAAATGTTTATCTACCTGGAAAAAAAATGAAGCAAGACCCTTATCTCACTCCATGCACAAGAATAAACTCAAGGTGAATCACAGACCTTGAGGTAAAACTACAAACTATTAGGGCCATCAATGAGGGAATTGGGGCAAACCTGAGAATTTTAGCCCAGTGGTTACATAGGCTATCAGAAATAGGGAAGGACACAAATACAGATGAATCACAAATTGACAAGTGGGATATGCTGAAGATAAAACACCTGTGTACACAGAAAGAATCCACCAGGAGGATAAGAAGCCCCACGGTCTGGGAAAGCATCTTTAGCAATAACACAGTAGACAAAGGCTGTTTTACTAAATCTACAATACTCTCCTAGCTTCCAATAAGAAAAAAACTAATTGCCCACTGGGGAGGTGTACGAAGGACCTGGATAGAAGTTTCGCAGGGGAAGAAATCCAGATGGCCAATAAACATATGAAAAACATGTTCCTGATAATTGGCCCTAAGAAAAATGCAAATTAAAAGACAAAATGAGATCTATCTAGCACCTTCAAAGATAGCCCCAGTTCAAAACATCAGAAAACAGCACATGTTGGAGGTGCTGTGGTGAAATAGAGAATCGCATGCACTGCTGGTGGACCTATAGGTATGTGCAGCCATAATGGAAATTTGTTTGGCAATATCTAAAGTAGATGGCAATTAAGCTACCATACAACCCAGAAATCCCCCTACGGAGCATATACCCAGAAGAAGGAAGAAACAAACTATGGCCAGACACCGTGCTCCAATGTCATCTTGGCACGGTGCACAATTCCTTGCCATTGGAAACAGCCCAAACCAAGATGAATGGATTTTAAAAACTATGATACACACATACAATGGAGCACTACACCTCCCTTAAAAGCAGAGATGAATGCATGAAGCACAGTGCTGCATGGGAAGAACTGGAGGAAATTATGCTAAGTGAAGTAAGCCAAGCACAAAATGACAAGTACAGCATGAGTCCTCTGAGGTAAGCTTAAAATGCAAAAGGAGTGTGATGGGTAGGTTTATTATTCCAATATGGCCACATAAGATTGGTAGGTCTGCTGTGACAGCACAGCCAATGAACACGGGATGAATTGAAGGGCAGAGATATGAAGGGCTCAGCGAGTCCTGCCCTCTCTCTTGCTTTTGGATCTTCAGACCAGCTAGCTGTTTTGTTCATCCTGTGCCTCGACCTCCAAGCAACACTACCCGTGGGACACCTAATTGTGGACTGTGTTGCTGTGAGTTGAGGTTCCTTCAAGCCCCACTTCGCCACGCTCCTGGGATATACATCTCTTGAGCTGGGGACTGTTGGACTCTCTCATCTGGCTGACTGTTGGTGACCTGCTCTGCTGTTTGCTGCCTGTGGCCAGATAGCCTGAATTGCTCTACAGAGGACTACTCAGCGGCCCTCAAGACTTAAAAGACTACCAGTCTTCTAGCTATCTCACACAAGTGAGTTGCACCAAGCAATTTCTACTGCTTTATTGATTAGTTAACTTTTTTTTCTTATCTTATATATCCTTCTCTATATATAAATATATAAAGAGAATTACTAGTGTCCTGGTTTTATTTTGCTCGAGAACCCTCTCTGACATAAGGAGCATAGGGGAAAAGCTACTGTACACAAACGTTCCTGGAGTGAGGTCCAGGTAGTGTGGCAGGGGCCAGACCAAATTCAGGGATACATATGGCAGCCACTTAAAAAGGATGGGATGTCAGAGGAAAGACATGGTAGTGGGGGAACAGAGCACTACCCACCCACAGTAGGACATTTTTTATATCTCCACAGGGAAGAGGCATCAGACTTCAAGCTGGTGTTCCAACACATGAATGCAACATACCGGCATAAAGCAAGGAACCAATAGAGAGGGCTGAATGGCCAGCCCCAATCCCAACTACATGGACAGCCCCTTCTCTCTGCAGAAGAATTCACTTCAGAGGTCGGCACTGAAGCTAAAGCTCAGGGAGAGGGGCATGTCTGATCAGAGCACACAGGAGCAAATGAAGGGGGAGGAAGAGAGAGTGGAACACATCCTGGCCCACCAATACCTGAGGATGATATTTCCGCTCAGAGCAGCCAATGCACAGAGAAGTCCATAGGGCCCCTACTATGAAACACAACATCCCTCACTGACCTGTAGCACTATGGGGCACAATATTGGAAACACAGTGAGGGAGTTACACCTGATCTGATTCCACCACACTGAGATGAAACATTAAGGGCATGCAACAGAACAACCAGGGGAACAAAACAACAAAGTCCCTAGGGAATGCCAAAAATAGACTCCGGGGCCAAAGTGTGACACCTCATTAGACTTAATGGGAAAACACTCCTAAAGGTCAATAAATAGACCTTGAACTATTTATAGGAGCTTCTTTTCATTGTTATTGTTATTGTTGTTGAAAAAAGTTGGATATAAAAATATCATATGATTCAGGAATCTCACTCCTAGGTCTATATCTTAGAGAAATGAAATATGTCATTAATAAATATCTGTACATCTATATACTACACATCATAATTCATGGCAGTGAAGAGATGGAAACAACATATAGATAAACTATGGTACAATGAGGAGGAAGGATGGCATTCAGGTAGAATCATCTGTGTGGCTCTCCTGTTGTTAGACCAGAAATTAAGAGGTAAGATCACACACACACACACACACACAAGCACAGAGGGAGAGATTCCACGGTATGAAGTGAGTTGAGAACTCGCTGTAAGCTCTAAGTTCACAGCATCGGTTCACAGGCTCTATTAGCCGCTAACCAGGTCCAGCAGGCCTGCATCCATCACTCTTTCCTATGCCCAAGAACCAAGTCCTGCAACAAGCAGTAATTTCTCCAGGTTGCTTTCTGTATGTGATCATAACCCTAAACTCGAGGAGAGGCTCCCAGAACTATCCACAAGACCACATACCAGAGTTCCCCCTCTCTGCGATCTGCCCTGCCCCTGCAGTCTGGGACTTAGAAGTTCTCCTCCCCATCCAGAATTGGAATGGCTACATCAGCCAACCATTTTCTAATCTCTCCCCGACTCCATGAATGACAGTGTGGGAGCAGCTGGGATTTTTACCTGTGACAGAACACAGTTCCCTAGAGTACAGCCTGCAGTGCTGTGGAGAAAAGAGCAAGGAGTGACAAAGTAGTGTATCCAAGGGAGAATTCAGGTCCTGTTAGCCCCAAACCAACTCCACAAAGCTGATCTGCTTCCTTGGGAGAAAGCACAGCACGACCCCAATACCAGACCACCACACAAGGCCATTAGAAAAAGGGAGGAGGGGTTTTTTAAAAATCATTCTATTGGAGGCTCATACAACTCTTATCACACTCCCTACATACATTCATGTGTGTAGCACATTTTACATTTGTTGCCATCACCATTCTCAAAACATTTGCTTTCTACTTAAGCCCTTGGTATCAGCTCCTGATTTTCCTCCCTCCTTCTCACATCGTCCCTCCCTAATGAACTCTTGATAACTGGGTGATTTGTTTTAATACTTTCAATTCCAGGATGTGTTCCTCCATATAACTTTGAATGTAAGTCATCAGAACTCTGTCCATTAGCCTAGCATTAATATAACAAGATAGCCAGAACTTTAATCCCCAGAGAACAGCCTGGGATTTTAACATAACAAAACAGGAAAAGTCAACATGTTCTGTTAGCCACAACCCAAGGCAAAAAATGGCTCTACCAATTTGGGGCTCCACAGAGGGTCTTTAAAAGGCTCCAAATTGTTACAAGACAGTCCAGACCAGGTCTGTGCCTGTGTTTCAGACCCAGGCCAACCCAGCCCAGTGGCATACCTACAGTCACCTGCCTCAGGTGAGCCTCTGAGTGTCTGTGGCAACCCAGCTACATAACAGTATGACTCACTACCATATTAGGCCTACAGGTATTCCTCAAGAACACTCTTGCCAGTCACACACAGAAAGCGCTCAGGGTCCTTTGGTCTCCCAGGAATGTGGCACCTAGTGATTCCAAAAGGACACCCAAACAGCAACCTACTTCAACACCCTCAGCAAGAAAATAATAAGAAAAAAACCCACAACAGTGGAGGAAGTCATAAACTTAATGATGATCATAGAAGAACTATCTATTAAAATAGATGGCATAGCAAGAGTCTTCCTGGACAAGGAAAAGCTCAAAGAATACTACTACACAAGACACTCAACCCTGCAGAAAATCCTTGCCAAATCACTGTGTATACAATGACCAATATCCACCATGCACAAGCCAACAAGTATAAACAATTACCAAAATAGCATTCCCTCAGAGGAAACAAAAGCAGAATTGAAACCCCTCCCCCATCACATAAGCACAGCACACTGATATGAAGAAAGATAAGAAAACACCCAACACAAAAGATATGAGATGGCAGCAATGAATCCATAGATGGTGATAATAGCATTGAATGTCAGCATTGAATGGCCTGAACTAACCCGTTAAAGTAGATTAGCAGACTGGCTCAGAAAACATGATCTATCAATCTGTTGTCTGTAGCAGACACATCTCAATCTTACAGACAGACTATGAATAAAATAATAAATAAATAAATAGACTAAGAATAAAAGGCTGGTGGAATATACCAGGTCAACAGCAACTTTAAAAAATCAGGGATTGTGATCCTAATCTTCAATAAAATTTCCCTCAAGGTGTAAATCATAATGAGAGACAAGACTATATAACTCTCAAAGGATTAGAGCAGGGACCAGTGAGTATAATAAATATATACACACCTAACAAGAGACTCGTGAAGTTCATCAAACTATTGAAAAGATGAAAAAAGAAATCACAGACTCAATAATCATAGTAGGTGACTTTAATACACCGCTATCAGAAAAAGATATATCATTATTATTGAAACTCAATAAGGAAGATACAAGGCTAAATATTACAATTAGGCGACTTGACCTGATAGACATTTTTAAAGCTCTCCAATAAAATGCAAACAAACAAACAAAAATTCACATTCTTTTTAAGTTGATATGACTCATTTCCAAAATAGATCACATGCTGGGACACAAGTCAAGCCTGAGTAAATCCAAACACATAGAGATCACTCAGGTGTGCCCCTAGACCACCACACCATAAAGTTGAAGTTCAAAATAAGGGTAACCAGAAAAACAGAAACAAACAACTGAAGGATAAATAACAATCTTCTGAAACACAAATGGCTAGTGGTCCAGATTGGAGAGGAAATTAGGAAGTATCTAGATACTAATGAGAATACAACATACACAACCCTATGGGATAGAGCAAAAGTAGTTATCAAAGGAAGCTTGATAGTGATTAATGTATATATGAAAAAAGGCGAAACTTATGATTGATAGGATATCATAAAATCTATAGTAACTACAACAGAATCAACAGAAGAACCCATCCAATAGCAAAAGAAAAGAAATAATAAAAAGAAAAGAAAAATTAAACAAGTAGGAAAACAAGAGAACAGTGCAAAGACTCTGATTCTTTGAAAGAATCAACAGAAATGACAAACCACTGGCAAAGCTAACCAGGGCAAAGCAGGAGCAAAAATCAATAGCCAGGTTGAAGGAGGAAACCAGGGAAATGACAAAGGACGCCAATGAGATTAAAAGGATAGTCACAAAGTATCGTGAAAGTCTGTATCCTAATGAATTCAACGACATAGAACACATGGGGAAAATTCCTCCCAAGAGTATCCTATATAGAGGTCAAGTACCTCAACAGACCCACAGCAAAAGCAGAAATAGATATGGTTTTAAGAAACGACCAATGAAAAAAAACTCCCAGACCAGATAGCTTCACAGGATAATTCTACCAAGCATTCAGGGAAGATCTGGCACTGATCATCCGCAAATAATTCCAGAGCTTAGAAAAAGATGGCAAACTCCCAAACTCATTCTACAAAATCAGAATAACTTTGATAACCAAACTGGGCAAGGAACTCACAGGAATAGAAACTACAAACTGATATCACTAGTGAACATAGATCCAAAATTCCTTACCAAAATATTGGTCAATAGAATACAAAAGTTCATTCTAAGGATGCAGAGATGGCTTAATATCTGAAAGTCAATCAATATTATTGGCCACGTTGATAAGCAAAAGACTAAGAATCACATGATAATATCAATAGTTGCATAAAAGGCATTTGACAACATCCAATACCAATTTCTAATTAAGACACTCAAGAAGACAGGAATGAAAGGGTATCTCTTCAAGTTAATGCAAGCTATTTACTATATATATATATATATAGTATGTATATATATATATATATATACAACATCCTAGTCAATGGAGAGAAGATGAAAACAATCCCGACTATAAAAGGGAACCAGACAAGAATGCCCCTTATCCCCACTTCTTCTCAACATCATACAGGAATTCCTACCTAACAACATAAGGCAGCAGACGGTATCCAACTGGGAGAGGAGGAGGTGAAACTTTAGTTATTTGAAAACAACATGATTCTGTCCATTGAAACCCCCCAAACTCCACAGTACTGGCAGCAACAGAGGAATACAGAAGAGTGATGGAACAAAAGATCAACAAACAGAAGTCTATTCTTTTGCTATATACATTGGACAAGACCACATGAAAAAGTACATCAAAAAGACAGTACCCTTCACAATATCCAAGAAAAAACTGAAATATGTAGGGATATATCTAATAAAAAAATATTTTTAAAAGAAAACTACAGAACCCTACAGCAGGAAAATAAAAGTGACCTCCACAAATGGAAGAATATCCCAGCTTGTGGATCTTAACATTCAATACAGTAAAGATGTCAATCTTATCCAAGGCATTATATAAGTTTAATGCTTTACCAATTCAAATACAAACAACCTTCTTCAAAGAATTGGAAAACGTGACCACCAATTTCATATGTAGAGGAAAGAAACTCAGAACTGTAAGAAAACTCCTCAAGAAGAAAGAAAAATCAGAAGACTCTCCTTACTTGACTTTAACACCTATTATACAGCCACAGTGGTCAAAACAGAGTGGTACCAGAATAATTACATATCTGTCATTCTCAAACCAATGAAAAGGAACAGAATACCTAAAAATAAATCCATCAGCATATAGAAAACTTATCTTTGACAAGGGCCAGAAAGCATCAAGTGGGAGGTACACTGGTACAGATAGGAACTAAAAACACAGGGAATCCAGGGCACATGAACCCCTTAGGATCAGTCGTGAGGGTGGAGGGAAGGTGGGGTAGAAAGGGGGAACTGATTACAAGGATTTACATTAGTCTCCTCCCCAGGGAATGGACAACAAAAAATTGCGTGATGGGAGACATTGGACAGTGTCAGACTTGACAAATTAATAATAACTTATAAATTATCAAGGGTTCATGAGGAAGGGGCAAGAGAGGGAGGGGGAAATGAGGAGCTGATACCAAGGACTCAAAGAGAAAGCAAATGTTTTCAGAATGTTGAGGGCAACAAATGTATAGTTGTGCTTGACACAATGAATGGATATATGGAATGTGATAAGAATTGTACAAGTCCCCAGTACAATGATTTTTTTAATAAAGCATTTAATTGTAGATGAATGTCCTTTTTGGTGCTGCAAACAATGGCTATCCACCTTTAGAAACATGAAATAAGACCCTTATCCCATCCTGTGAACAAAAACAAACTCAAAGTGGATCATAGACCTAGAAGTAAAACCTCAAACTCTCAGGACCACTGTGGTAGTCTGAGTTGACTAGAGAAACAAATTCATAGACACTTTTATTTTTGTATGAAAAAGAGCTTTACATAAAAAAGAGCAATTGTATTTTGAGAAAACATCCCAGCCTACTCCAGATCAAGTCCATACGTCTAATATTAGCCATATGTCTGATACCAGTCTATAAATTCCTCTTCAGACTGACTCAATACATGCAATGCTGCTGAATGCAGGATGACCACAGGCCAGTAGTGGAAAGTCTTGTGGATCCTGTGGCAGTAGAAGCATCTAAGTGCTGGCATGGGTCTCCATGTGGCTCCTCCACCTCCAGGGTTCTAGCTCTTTCAGCGAATCTCCATCTGACTTGTCAACCAGAATGCCCCCAGAGAGAGTGTGTGTCCCATCTCCAGGGAGGAAGACCAGATTTCCCAGAATTCTCAGTAGAAGACTATGCCCACATAGAGGCACCATTGGCTATGACATGATTTATGCGCTAGACTCCACCCCTCCCCAAGTTGACAGGAGATTATGTAAGTGCTACAGCCATAAATGAAGGAATGGGGACAAACCTAAGAACCTTGGTGAAGTGAATATACAGGCTAACTGTAATAGGAAAGGGTACCTACAAAGTTGAAGCTGAAATTGACAGATGGGATACACTAAGGATAAAATGCCTGTGTATTTTGAAAGACTTCACCAAAAGAGTAACAAGAAAAACCACAGAGTGGAAGAAGGTTTTTGGCAATGGCATAACAGACAAAGGGTTTAGTACTAAAATCTACAATACCCTTCTAACCAGCAAAAAGAAGAAAATAGTTAACCCTTTAAGGAAGTGGGCCAATGACATAAATAGAAGCTTCCCAAGAGAGGAGACTCAAATGGCCAATAAACATAAGAGAAGATGCTCCAAATCATTTAATTTGTTAGAAATGCTAATTAAAACAACTGTAAGATACTACCGAACACCCTTAAGGATGCTAAAGGTGATACTAGCAAACTCTGGCACATACACACAATGGAGTACTAAGCATCACTAAAAAATACCGATTGCATGCAGCACATCATATCATGAGAAAAGTTCAAGGAAATTATGTTAAATAAAGTTATCCAATCACAAAAGGACAAGTATGACATGAGTCCATTGAAGTAAGTATAATCAGCAGAGTAGATATAGAAGAAAAGCCACTTATCTCACACTATACGGATTGAGATACAAGCGTGGGGTGGGGGACAGGTCAAACTCAAGGATGTATGTGTCATTCCAACACAAAGCATGGGAAGAGGGGGAAGGGAGGAGGAAAGTGGAAGGAGAGACTATGGCACTGGGGATGCAGGGCACTAACACACAAAGGGGGATGGTACTGTTTATGTCTCCACAGATTTTGGAGTGTACATGCAGACCCCACCATGCCATACCAAACCTTGAGGGCAAGGTCACCACATGGAGCAAATCATCAACAACCAACATGGCAAAACTGACCCCAGAGGACAACACTAAACCTACAGGTTAGGGAGAGGTGCTGGCTTGTCCCACCCACATGGAAGCATACCAAGAAGGAAAAAGAGAGTGTGGATCTAGATCCCATATTGGCACCCAAACTTTGCGCATGATGTCCCTGCATGAAGCTGCTAAGGCAAAGAGAGGACGGTAGGCACAGACATGGAGTTGTTAAGGCACAGAGACAGTTGTTAAGTACCCTCACTGGAGCATAATGCCACAGAGGACAATGCAGGGGACACACAGTGGAGAGTGAGTATGGTCTGAACCCCCCTCCCTGGGGGAAATCAAGGAGGGTACGTAACAGATCAGCAATAGAAGCAAAGCCAAAAAAAACCCTGAGAAGTCCCAAAATAGACTACAGAACAGGAGGGCCAGTTCCAGGAACTCCCCAAGATGGTGAGGGATAGTCCTCAAGGTCAGTGGACAGACCTTGCACTATGCATGCTTTTTCAGAGTTGTTTTTTGGGGGGACGGGAGGGTGCTAGTTATTTTCCCCCTTTTGATTCAATCTTTTGTTCTTTCTTCCTTTTATTGAACCTTAAACATGTTAAAATTTCTATTCATTTTATTTTTTAACAGTTTTATTGGTATTTCATCCACATGTCATGAAATTCCATAGTTCAGTCATACCAAGAAGAGTTGCACAATCATTACTACAATCAATTTGGAACATTTTCTTCTTCTGTGTGCTCTTTGTTACTCATGTAATTATTTTTCTTTTTAAAAAATGATTTTACCGGGGGCTCTTACACCTCTTATAATATTTCATACATCATTTGTATCAAGCACACTTGTACACATGTTGTCATCCTCATTTCCAAAAATTTTTTACTTGAGCCCTTGGTATAAACTCCTTCTTCCCCCTCCTTTTTTAATAAATCATTTTATTGGAGGTGGTAATTATTTTTCTTAATTGTGGTAAAAATATGCACAACAAAACATTCTCCAATTCAACTTCTACATGTATAATTCAGTGGTATCCATCTAAAATATTTTTTCCTTTCAATATCTGTTTCTTTAAAAAGTTAGAAGAGCATTATAAGCTCATTATTTAATCTATGATACCATTTGGAAGGAATACAGAATATTGAAGGAATCTTTACATTTGATCTCATTATTTTCTTGTTATGTGCCCAAATTAAAAAGAAATGTACCTGCCTCCCAAAATCCATGCACACTCGCTCAAAGTTTTCCAACAGCAAAACAATATTTTATCCCATGTAGAATCTCAATATTTGCAGTAAGAACTATAACTCTTTACCAGTATCCCACTATGAAAAAGATAATTCACCTTGCAGCTTCCACCTCCAAATCTGGAAGTACCTTCTTAGAGCCAAAAGAGCTCACCGCCATCAAGCCAATGCCAGCTTATAGTGACCATAAGACAGGGTAGAGCTTCTCATCGATCTTTTGTTTTCTTTTGGTGTCATCATTGTTGGCTTGCCTGTCTGTATAAGATAAACATGGGGAGCAAGTCTGAGGAGAAAGCAATGGGAAGCATGGCTCCAGAGGGATGTGGGAGGAGGAGAAGGGAGGGGAAGGAGACAGTGAGTGTACAATGCCATAAAAGGGGGAACAACGAGGGAATTAAAACCACAGTGTGGTGGACATAGAGATTCTGGGTGTGTTGGGACAACAATAATCTAGCTGAAAGGAATTGTCAAGAGGCAGAAGAAGGGAGAGCATAATTGCAGGACAGAGGGGAGGTAAAGGAAGCAGGAAAGATCTAGGAAGCAAAGCTGTGAATAGCGGTATACCTATGTAAATGTATTCATTCATAAAAATAGAGATATTGGCCTAGGTACATATATTAATATGGCAACACATTGAGAAGTGGACACACTTTGGGCCCCTGCTCAAGTTCTCCCTCAATGCAGGAACTCTTTGTTCTAACCACCTGACATTCTGTGATGCTCACCCTCCCAGCACGATCACTGAAGACAAAATGGATGCACAAGCAAATGTGGTAAAGAAAGATGATGATGCCAGGCTGTCGAAAGATAAAAAAATCTGGATTCTTAAAGGCTTGAAGTTAAACAAGTGGCCAAGTAGCAGAGAAGCAACAAGCACACATGGAAGAAGCACAATCACAGATGGATCAATAGTATTATGATAAAGGAAAAAAGATTGAAATGGTCAAGTATTTAATTTTGTATTGATCCAGCATCAATACTCATGAAAGGAATAATAAAAAAATTCAAACCATGTAGTGAATTGACCAAATCTGCTAAACAAGGCCTCTTTAAAGTATTAAGAGCATGGACCTCACTTTGAAGACTAAAATGGAGGACTTCAAGTAAGGTGGCGACTGCATGACATGCACCAGAAGCAACCAGCACAGGATCAGCCCGGGGAAAGTGTCTGAAGGAGAAATTCAACACTACCAGATCACGGGAGGTTCATCATAAGATAAGTGGGAACAGCTTTGCAGGGTTCTGAGGGGCTGGGGCTTTGGGGCTTGCCACAGTGAAAACTAAAATATGGCGAGCCAAGTCATAGTATTTCCCAGCATTTAATGCACATGTGAAAGCTGAAGAAGAATACAGGAGACCAGAGAACTGATGCCTCTGAGTTATGGCATTAGTGAATAATATTGAAAGTACTGTGGAATTTCAAAACAACTAGGTCTGTCATGGAAGAAATATAGCCAGAGTGCTCGATAAAAACAAGGATAAGAAGACTTTACTTCACAGACTTCGGACATGTTCTCAGGAAAACCAGTCCCTGGGGAAAAGCATCATGCTTGGCAAAGTAGGCCAATGAAAAGGAGAAAGACTCTTAAGGAGATGAACTGACACAATAATGACTAATGTTGCTCTAGCATAATGGCAAATGAGAGGATGGCACAGAGCCGGGCAATCTTTTGTTCTGTTGTACACAGGGTCCAGAATTATGCATCAGACCCAAGTGAATATTCATATATACTGCAGATCTATTCACAGTTGTGAAAACTTCATGACCACACATCTTGGGAAAATGAGTCATTAGACTTGGAGTCTTAGGACCATAGTTTTGGGGACCTCAAGGTCAAGTGGCACAACATGGCCCTCAAAGAAAATGTTCTCTATTTTAGATTACTGTGTCTTAAAGGTTGATGAGTGGTCATGTATGATGCAACTATGTATCTCTCCTTGTTGAAGCAAAGAAGGGGAGGAAAGTCAAAGATGCATGGAAATAATTTATCTAAAAGACCAATAGATCACAGGAAACTTGGCTTCAAAACCCCTGAGATCAGAAGTAGTTGGTGCCTGGCTATCACTTCAGACCATTCTGAAACGTCCTGGAAAGAGTGTAAGAGCAGGGAAGCTGAGAATGTGGGGGGAAAACTCAAAATCGCACCAAAAAAGAGACGGGGTGTCTCATTTTAGAGATCCAGGTACAATCCCTTCATCAACTTTCAAGCCAGAAGCTGAACTCAGACTCAGATCGCAACTTTCAACCCAATAACAGATCAGTCTATAAGGTGAAAAATAACACAAAAGAGGTATAAATTCCTTTGAACAATCAAACATTTGAGATCAAAATGGTGGCATTTTCCCAGGGTCAAAGTGTAGAAGTCAAGGAAGGATAGGAAAAAAGGATGAATGGAAACAGGAAGCAAGTGCAGGAATGCTCCTTACAAGTAAGGATGGGTGACTTCCTTCTCTACTTTGGACATGTTATCTGGAGGAACTAGTTCCTGGAGGACATCATGCTTGGTAGAGTAGAAAATCAGCAAAATAAAAAGGAATACCCTCGAGAAGATGGATTGACACAGTGGTTGCAACAATGGGCTCAACAACAACAGCATTTGTTAATGTAAATGGTGCAAAACTGGGCAGAAAGTTGCTTTGTTGTTCATAGAGTTCCTGAATCAGAGCCAACTTGACAGACCCTAGCAATAGCAATATAAGACACGGATATAAAACTGCACAAAACCACTCCAAATAGCCAACATTTATTTACTACACCTTCAACAATACAGAAAAAAGGGAGACAGGGGAAAACAGGAAAAAGCAAAATGTTCCCTCTGTACCCAAAATAGATATGGTAAACATCATGTACTTTGAGCACAACATCATCCCTGGTGCCCACTCTCAGAGCTTAAGAACTTTATTTTGCTCATTATTGCTTACGAGTGCAGCATTTTGTAACCTGCTTGTTTTCCATTCCCTTGCGGATATGAAGTAAATAAAAAAGAAAGACTGTTAAGGTATATATGTTCAACAACAAAAAGTGGCAACTTCTTTGGAACCCCAATGGTTCAGTCGTTAAAGTACTTGGCTGATCACCAAAGATCCAAGGTTCAAACCTACTCCTTGGGAGAAGAGACAGCAGTCTGCTTCCTTAAAGGTGTAAACCTTTTGAATAGTCATGCCTTCCAGCAGCACACATCAAAACATGAATTAATGTAAACATGATCAGGTTAAATTTTAATATCCTACCACTTGTTTTCCCTGTTGATTCATTTTCAACTTGTTCTGACTGCATCAAGCTGATTCAGAATCATAGCAACCATCACTGCCATCAACTGACTCATAGTGACCCTGTCACACAGGGTAGATTTGCCCTTGAGACTTTCTGAGACTGCAACTCTTTAAGGTAGTGAAAAGTCCTGTCTTGTTCCCCCACAGACACTGGTAGTTTTGAACTGGTGACATTTCAGTTAACAGCCCAACTCACAACACCTGGATTTTAAATTATTTTCTGCTTTCTCTTGCATTGAGGTTTTTCTGTGTTTTATTTTATCATAGATGGGGTTGTAGGTAAATCTATAAAGACAGTACCTAGAACAATAGCTTCTTAGAATTATGACAGGGTAATTGGGGAAAAGGAAAAACTAGGAACCGTGAGTCCACAAATGAAGAAATTGTACACACTCCATCAGTGTCACTCTCAGTGGAACAATACTATCACCCTTTGTGTTGTTCCCCTCTAACTTTGGCCTCTACCAGGCTTTAATTAGTCATATCTCTAGTTCTAACCTTAATATTAGGACTTTCAGCTACTCTCCCCAAATTCTCAGGGGAGGAATTTGATTTGGCCAAACTAATTCAAATATTTGTTCTCGTGGCAACCAGATATGCCTCAATCATATACCCACCCCCAAAAAATCCCTTAGCATTTACTGATTAAATCAATCATTCATCTGTTTACATGCAATGTGCTAGATATCTCCTATGGACCCTAACATGTAGAGCTCAGATTTGAGAGACATTAATGGCTAGATTTTTAGTTTTTCTAGTTAAAGAAACAGGATATTTTGCTTCAGTCACTTTATGGAAGACATCAACAAACTAGACCCCATTCATCATTGGATAGCAGACCTGTGAGTGATCTGGAAGCTCTGTCTTTGACAGAATTGTGGGCATCGCAACCCGAAAATTCAGTCATTCCTTGGAAAAGATGACTAAGTGTCTACTTTTTTTTTCTACACTGTGAGAGAAATGAGAATCAATTCTTGCCCCCATCAGGAAAATTTGATTTCTGTTCTTCATAGTTAGAGACTTGTCATGTATAAAATACTCATGACTGCTTTAGAAGGCAGACCTAAGAGCAGAGTGTGAAAGTTACAGAAAAGAGAAGAGAATGAAGTACTTAACCATTAATGATGTCCAGAGCGAAGTCAAAAACTTCACAAGATCTGCTTCCCTCCCAACCAAGAAATTAAAATATCATTAAAAATCAGGAGAGTTGTGGACAGTTTTTTTGACCCAGAGGGAGAGGACATTAGGTGTTTTCTAAAGGACCCTTTTAATTCTTAGGTTCTGAAAATGGCACGTACCGAACCGGAGTTTAGAAGCATAATAATTGTGACTTTCCAATTTGCCTCAGACAGAAGGTTTGCCAACAGGCTTAATTATATTATTTCTCATTCTGATGCATTCTCTGTACAGATGACACTGCAGAGACTCACAGTGACTCCAAAGAAATAGGATTGTTTAATGGCTGAGTGTAGAAACTGGTAGTAGAAGCACTGCAGGATCTACCATAATTACTCATGTGTCTTTAGGACAATACTGAAGAATGACACAAGGTCTAACCAGAAAGGGACATGAGAAAATCTCTCTAAGAGAGAATGCATGTGCCTGAAGGTGATAGCAATAAAGGAATTATGCAACCAACCTTGAAGATCATCTGTATTCCTATGCTGAGGCCCAATGCTCTTTATGGCAACGATAGGAAGCAGGAAAGTCAAGAGCTCCAATTGTAGATCTTGGTGCCCACCAGACCTGGAGCTTGCCCTTCTCTATTCTGTGCCTGTTCTTCATTTGGTAGATGGATAGAATCACACTACTGATGCTACAGGGTGATTGAAAGAGAGTATATAGGCACACCGCACACAATGCTCATTTGCTGTAAATTTGCATAACAGTGAATAGGGGTCAGTGGTTTTTATGAACCCAGTTTTGTAGATATATTTTTATTAAACTTCCATAGTACACAGGTAAGGAAATTGAGAAAAGGGAGCTACATAAGCTATTCTAAGTCCAACAGCAAGTGATAGAGGTGGAATTTTAAACACGAGAGTATTGGCCTGCCGGGACTGGAGTTTGTCGGATGCATGTCGCATCACAGCAACTATCTACTCTCTAATGACTGTTTTTAATGTAAGGCATTTCAGCCACATGACATAAGTACAGATTTAGTTTTCTGAAAGATGGGCCTCTCATTGGCTAAGTATGTGCCAAGTATGGGTTCTAATTACTAGAAATCTTAACAGTATTCTGGTCTCTAGGTCCTTGAACGTAAGTAGCAAATTTTATGACTTGAGTAAACCATGATGAAAGATATATTTGACTATCTAGTGCTTGCTCAGAAATCACTGGCAACAAGTCCACCTGCTTTCATTAAGTCTAGGACCCCAAACCAGGAGCTATTATTGTAACAGAAGGCTTTCCATTGGCATGAAATACTCAAGATTCAGATCTGGTGTGTCTAACCATCACCCAAATTCCTTCTGTATTTTGGTGTTCTTTATAGTAATGCTTTCCTGTTGATATTAGCAAAACTCAATCTTTCTAGAAGAATCACTATCATGTTCTCTTTGTATAATCCACAATTTATCAGAACCATCTTAACCAGAATGCACACAAAAATCTTGGATCTATGACAATGCTGACTAATGAACTTATCAGTTAAAAAATTTTAGTGTGTGTGCATGTGTACTTAATTAAATACATGCTGACATTAATAAACTACTTTATAATTAGAATATTTTGCCAATGTAAATATATTGGGGGAAACCTTACAATGAAAAATTTACTAAGTTCCTAGTACAGGTCTAACTCTGGAAAAGATGCATACCTGTGCCAATTCCAATGAAAGATGACCCAACAGAATGCAGAAATTACTAGAAAATATATGCTTAATGTCATGTGCAAAATTTTTGGTATTTCAATAACAGGTACAGCAGTGAATTGACAGAAAGCTGCCAGAAATTCAGGTCAGATTGAGAAGAAAATGCATTTTAAACTGAACACAGAAAATACTAGAAAGGTATTTATTTGTGTCTCATTGCCTATGCAAAGGCATTGGACTGTATGAGTCACAACAAACTATGGATAATATTGAAAAGAATGAAAATTCCACAACACTTCATTGTATTGATGTGGAACCTTTTCATAGATCAAGAGAGTAGTTTGAACAGAATAAGGAAATACTGCATTGTTTAAGGAAAGGCATGCTTCAAGCTTGTGTCCTTTCTCTTTAGTTATTCAATCTGTATGCTTGGCAAATCATCTGAGAAGTTGGACTACATGAAGAACTTGGTGTCAGTACTGGAGAACAACTTACTTATAACTTGCAACATGCATATGACACAATCTTGCTTACCGTAAGGGAGAATTTGGAGCAATTTGCTGTTGAAGATCAAGGACTTCAGCCTTAAATATGGATTACAATTCGATGTAAAGAAAACCAAAATTCTCACAATTGGACCAGTAGATACCATAAGAGAGAAAAGATTAAGGTTGTCAAAGATTTCAATCTATGTTAATGGAAGCAGCAGTCAAGAAATCAAGCAATATATTACATGGGACAAGTTTGCTGCACAGGATTTCTTTAAAGTCTTAAAAAACAAAAATGTCACTATGAGAACTGAGGTGTTGCAGACCCAAGACAGGGTGCTTTCAAGAGCATCATATGTATATGAAAATTGGACATTCAATAAGGGAGATAGAAGAAGAATCAATGCATTTGATTTATGGTGCAAAGAATAATAAGGTCACCATGGACTGCCAGAAGTACTAACAAATACTCCTTGAATGAAGTGCAACCAGAATGTTCCTTAGAATCCCTCACTGACTCATAGGCCTACAGAGGACAACACTGGAGACACAGTGGGAATTGTGCCTGTCTGACCCCACCACACCGAGGCAAACCACTAAGAGTGTATAACAGAACAGCAAGGGAAGCAAAACTAGAAAGTCCCAAAAAAAGTACCAAAAATAGACTTTGGGCACAGGGCATGGCATGCCATCAGACTCTACTTGAAAACACTCCAAAAGGCCATCAAACAGTCCTTGAACTATTTATAGACTTTTCTTTTCTTTCTTTCTTTTTTTTGGTCATTGGTTTGGTATTGTTTTTGTTTTGTTTTCTTTTGCTGCTTTGTTTTGCTCTGTCTTGTTTTTGTGTACATTATTATTTATGCAGGTCTGTCTAGAGACGATGGGCTGGATAAACAATCTGGAGGATAAAACAACAGGACCTGTGGGTGAGACATGGGAGAGAGGGAGATGGGGGAAAGCAAGGGATGTTAAGAAACCCAGGGAAAGGAACAACAAATGATCCAAAATCAGTGCTGAGGAAAGTGTAGGAGGCCTGGTAGGGCTTGATCAAGGGTAATGTAACTGAGAAGAATTATGGAAACCCAAATGAAGGCTGGACATGATAGTGGGACCAGAGAAAAGTAAAAGGAAATAGAGGAAAGAACTAGGAGGCAAAGGGTATTACAGAGGTCTAAATGAAGGCATGTGCATATGTAAACAAATGTATATATGATGTTGATGGGAAAATAGATCTGCGTGCATATATTGATAGGTTGATATTAAAGTAGCAGATGAACATTGGACCTCCACCCAAGTACTTCCTCGATGCAAGAATACTTTGTTCTATTAAACTGGCATTCCATGATGCTCACTTTCCTGACAGAAGTGCCGAAGACAAAGTAGGTGCATAAGCAAATGTATTGAAGAAAGTTGATAGTGTCCAGCTATCAAAATATATAGTGTCTATAGTCTTAAAGACTTGAAGATAAACAAGCGGTCATCTAGCTGAAAAGCAACAATGCCCATATAGAAGAAGTACACCAGCCTGTGTAATCAGGAAGTGCAGGAGGGATCAGGTACCAGACACCAAAGAACAGAAAAACCGTATCAGTGTGTGCTCACCTTCCCAATATAATCTCTGAAGACAACTGGGTATATAAGCAAATGTGGTGAAGAAAGCTGATGGTGCCTGGCTATCAAAAGATACAGTGTCTGGGTCTAAAAGGTTTGAAGATAAACCATCTGAGAAGCGATAAAACTCACATGGAAAAAGCACACCAGTCTGTGTGATCAGGAGGTGTTGAAGGGATCAGGTATCAGGCTACAAAGAACAAAAAAAAATCAATGTAAATGAGGGGTAGAGCAGACTAGAGATCCAAGACCCATCTGTAGGCAACTGAACATCCCCTTACAGAAGGATTGCAGGAAGGAGATGAGTCAGTCAGGATGCCGCGCACCAACGATGACATACACATTTCCTTTAGTTCCTAAGTGCTTCCTTCCCCTCAACACCACCTCCCCACTACTATGATTCCAATTCTACTTAAAATTTGGCTAGACCAGAAGATGTACACTGGTGCAGCTAGGAACTGAAAACATAGGGAATCCTTGAGGACAAGTGCTGAAAGTGGTGATACCAGGAGTGGGGAGGGAGAGACAGATTGAAAGGGGGAACCAATTACAAGGATTTACATACAACCTTCTCCCTGGGGAAAGGACAACAGAAAAGTGGGTGAAGGGAGATGTTGAACAGTAAGATATGACAAAATAATAATAATCTATAAGTTGTGAAGGGTTCATGGAAGGGGATAGGGAAAGGAAGTGGGAAATGAGGAGCTGATACCAAGGGCTCAAGTCAAAAGCAAATGTTTTGAGAATGATGACAGCCAAAAATGTACAAAGGTGCTTGACACAATGAATGGATGTCTGGATTGTGATAAGAGTTTTATGGGCCCTGAATAAATTTAAAAAAAAAAAAAAGAAGAAGCAAGGATGGTGACATCTCGCCTCATATACTTTGGACATCTTATCAGGAGAGACAAGCCCTTGGAAAAGGACACTGTGGCTGTCACTAATCTGTTTCAAATCAGGATTGGGAATGTAGGGGTGGAGTCTAACCTATCAAGCTGCAGAAAGCTAATGAGCCCTCTGTGGGGGCATGGTTTTCTCCTGAAAGACCTGGGAAATATGGTGATTCGCGTCTTGGAGACTTTCTACTGACAATAGTCCCTTGGACATGGTCTACTAACAAGACACAAGACTCAGTCCTTGGGAGACATTGCAGTTGACAAGACACATGGCAGCATGCTAATAGATCCTGAGTCAGTCCTAGTAACTGGAGGAGTCACGGAAGACTTCTGTCAGTGCTGAGATGCTTCTACCACCACTGGATACACAAGAATCTCTACCCACTGAGCTGTGATTGTCCTGGTGTCATTGTATGTGCTTTGTGAGTTGGAAGAAGACTTTATAGACTGGTATCAGACATATGGGCTAATATCAGACTTGTGGGCTTGGCCTGGATTGGGTTGGGATGCTTTCTCAATGTTCCATACCTCTCCCTTATATATATATGCAGATTTATGAATTTGTTTCTCTAGTCTACCCTAACACAGACAGCTTGCATGTTAAAGTAGAGGAGAATCAAAAACAAAGGATGATTCAAAGTGGACCTAATCTCCATAGTTCCTTGTACAATATGGTAAGGAGTTGTGGTGAGTACTTGACACCTACTAGATGATGCCATCAAGACTTAAAGTACCTACATTTTTATGGGAACAGATTGCCTCATTTTTTGAAATCCTTTTATTGGGGGTTCATAGAACTCTTATCACAATCCATAAATAAGTCCATAAGCCAAGCACATCTGTACATCTGCTATCCTCATCATTATCATAGCATTTGCTTTCTATGTCCTTGGCATAGGCTCCTCATTTTCCCCCTCCTTCTCTACTCCCCTCCCCTCCTAAGCCCTTGATAATTTATAGATTATTATTGCTTTGCCCTGTATCTCCCTTCACCCACTTCCCCGTTGTCCATACCCCAGGGAGGAGGTTATATGTAGAACCTTATAATCGGTTCCCTAGAAATATAAATATATGTACATAACTCTATTTCCCTTTTATATATATAAATATATTTACCTGTGTACATGCTTACATTTAGACCTCTGTATATGCCTCTTACCTCCAGTTCCTTCCTCTATTTCCTTATACTTCCCACCTGACCCACTGTCATGCTCAGCCTTCATTTGGGTTTCAGTAATTTTCTGTTACCGTACTCATGATCAATCCCTACCAGGCCTCTCCCTCCCTCCTTGCCACTGATTTTGGATCAATTATTGTTACCTTGTCCCTGGGTTGGTCAACACCACCTTCCTTTCCCCATCTCCCCCCTCCCATACCCCCCTCAAAACCATCGGTCCCGTCATTTTCTCATCCAGTCTGATAATACAGCCTATCTTATCTAGATAGACCTGCAGAGATGAAACTATGTACAAAAAACAAGACACAACAAAATGAAGCAACAAAAGAAAACAAAATGAAGACTATAGCAACAACAACAAAACAATGCCCAGAAAATATAGATAGATAAATAATAATAATAAAAACAAAACCTGTAAATATTTCAAGGTCCATTTGTTGACCTCTAGGACTATACTCCAGTCGAGTCTGATGGGGTTCCATGCCTTGGCCCCCAAATCTATCCTTGCCTCACCCTCAAGGCCTCCAATCTCTACTCCCCCCGCTGCTCTGCTGCATACCATTGGTGTTTTTCTCTGTGTGGTAGGGACAGACATCTACAATCCTGATACTGTGTCTCCAGTGTTGCCCCCTATAAGGTCTTGGGTCAGCAAAGGATGTTGTGTGTCATAGTGGAGCTGACCGTCTAGTTCTATCTGTGGACTGGCTGTTCTGAGTGGTGAGGTTGTCCTCAGGGAATGGTGGACCAGGATGTGCTCCACTCTCTCTTCCTCCCCCATTATTTGCTCCCATGTGCTTGGGTCAGACATGTCCCTCTCCTCTGAGCTTCACTGCTGTCCTCTAAAGTAAATTCTCCTGGGGTGGGGGAGGGAAGATAGCCTCATTTTTCTCCCCCAGGAGCAGCTGGTGGGTTTAAAACATTGTCTTTGGGGTTAGCAAGCCAACACCCAATCCACTAGGCCACCACAGCTCCTTGAGAACCTATATTTTTGAAGCTAACTTTGTATCCTTCCCTGGTTTCATTGTCTTCACCCACAGAATAACCTAATAGTGAGTATGAGTATGCCTCCATCTTCACCTGTTATTCTCTTCATCTGTCTGTCATTTGTGGATCTTGTGGGGTAAGGCCAGTCCCCACAACTAATAATGGATTCAATAGACACAGTTGTATGGTTGAGATATATAAAGATTATAGTAAAGTCATAAAGAAATGGAAGAGATGGAAAAGAGTAAAATAAAGAAGTCAGACTCATTTCATGGTAGCATGCTCACCTCCTGGATGGCCATGATTTCAACAGCAAGAAGGAAGGGCAGAAACAAGAAGGAGAGGAGGAGGAGGGACATGGGGAAAGGAGAGAGAGGGCATAGGTGGAAGAGTGCCAGGGAGAACGGGGGTAGGGAGAGGAGACTGGGGGAGAGAAATGGGGAGGAGAGATGTTTATTTCTAACCAAGGCTTATATATCTTTGGGGAGGAGGGGGAAAGCCCCTAATTACAGGGAAGGCATACATCACAGGAAGAGGTGGTACTATAAGGACACGCACAATAGGAAGGGGAGGGATTGGGGGCACACATGTCATAAGATGGTGGACCCTAGATTCATGATTGTAAAGGCAAACCTTGATTGCCCTTGAGTTGGAGACTTGATTTAACTTTCAGGGGAAATAATCCATTGTGCTAAACTGAAGGGAGTGAGCCCCACCTCTCGTGGGAGCAGACAGTGGCTTAATGCCTTCAGGAAGGCTATCTCTAAGCATCTGACTGCCCACCATGTGCTGGCAAACAGCCTCTAACGTTTGGCATATCTTTGGGAGAGACAAAACTGGGGACAAGTCCTTTTATATCCCACATTATCTTTAATAAAGACATTTATCATTAGATTTAGGATCTAATGTATTTAAATAGTTTCCTTGATTTTCATTAATTTCTATGTCTGCCAAATTAATCCATGTTGATATACACATAGATGGTGTAGCTCATTCACCTCCATTGCTTCACATTTTTTCATAGGATCAATGTACCACAGTTCAGTGACCCTTTCTATTGGTACAGATTTTTGTTATTGGTACCGATTGTTTTGTTATAGGTTATTGTTGTTTGTGTGTTTTACTTTTCTGGTGTTTTCTTTGGGGGTTAGCTGTTATAATCACTGCTACAGTCTTATGCACACCTCCTTGTAAACAAATACAAGTACTTTTCAAGATTTTATCACGTGAGTAGAATTGATGAATTCCAGAGTATGCTGTTTTCTATTTAGTAGACAGATATGTCTAATTACTTAACAAATTGATTGTTCCAATGATACACTGTGAAAGCATTCTCATTGTTTAATGTTATCACTGACAATGACATCAGATTCTGCTCTTGGTCTATATTATGTATATGCAGTCAACTCTTATTGATATTTTAATTTGTATTTCAAAGATGACTGATGTATTTCAATACCTGTTCATGCTTTTCTTCTTCTTCTTCTTCTTCTTCTTCTTCTTCTTCTTCTTCTTCTTCTTCTTCTTCTTCTTCTTCACCACAGTGATTTGTAAAAATATTTGTATCCTGGACACTACTAATTAACTAATTATTTGCCAGATACACACAAACACACACATACAAACATCTTTCCAACTTTTTCCTCTCTTTAATTGCCTTTATGTTGGTTCCCAAAGATTGTGAGTTCTTAATGCAACCAAAGTCAACATATTTCTATGGGTTGCTGTTTTTTGTGTCTTTTTAAAATAATAATGCTTTATTAGTCTGAGTTGACTTGAGAAACAAATTCATAAACACATTTGTATAAGGAAGAGCTCTACATAAAAAGCAATTAAGAAAATATCCCAGCCACATCCACATCAAGTCCATAAGTATGACACCAGCCCATATGTCAGACACTGATCTTCAAAGTCCTCCTTAGACTTATGAAGCACAAGCAATGATGCCAAATGCAAGAAGATCACAGACCATTGGATCCAGTGACATTGCAACATCTCACAGTGCTGGCAGAGATCTCCACATGGCTCCTACAGTCCAGGGCACCAGCACAGCTCCATGTGTCTTGTCAGCCAGCTGCAACATCTTCCAGGGAACAAGTCTGTGTCCTGCCTCCAGTGAGCTAATGATCGCCTTAGTGCCTCCAAACGAGGTCATCAAACTATGACCTGATTGACAGACTAAACTCCATCTTGCATTCTAAATCCTCTCAAATTGACAACAGATTATATAACTACCACCAATACTAATCCCAAAGTCACAGATATTGCATTATATATTCCTCTAAAAATGTCCAAATTATGTCTTCCACATTTACATTATAATTGGCATGATATCATTATTTATAGTCTAAAGCTTGAAATCCAAATCATATTATCCACATAGGAATCCAATCATCTCAATCCCATTTGTTGGCCATTCATCATTCACTAATTATTAGTCCTATTTCTTCCATTAAATATTGCTTATCTTCTATTGATCCCTTAGTCTTTGTGACAATAAATTATCAATTACTGTAATTTTTTTAATGGAATCCTCCTCAGGGACAGGGTCAATAACACATAGTCTGGAATCAGTGGCAAGGAGGGTGTGGAAGGCCTGGTAGGGTTTGAGCAAGGGTAATGTAACTAACAGGAGGTACTGAAACCCAAATGAAGGCTGAGCATGATAGTGGGACAAGAGGAAAGTAAAGGAATAGAGGAGAGTACTAGGAGGTAAAGTGCATTTATAGAAGTCCAAATACAGGCAATATATATAAATATAATTATTTATAGTGATGAGAAAATAAATCTATATACATATATTTATAGGAGTAGTACTAAGGTAGCAGATGAATCTTGGGCCTCCACTCAAGTACTACCTCAATGCAAGAACACTTTGTTCTATTAAACTGGTATTCCAAGATGCTCACCTGCTCGACATGATCACTAAAGACAAATGGGTACATAAGCAAATGTGGTGAAGAAAGCTAATGGTGCCCAGCTATCAAAAGATATAGTGTCTGGAGTCTTAAAGTCTTGAAGACAAACAAGCAGCCATCTAGCTGAAAAGTAGCCAAGCCCACACAGAAGCACACCAGCCAGTGTGGTCTCTAGTTGTCAAAAGGACAAGGTAGGTCTGTGTTAGTCCGGATAGACTAAAGAAACAAATTCATAAACAGACATATGTTTATAAGGGAGAGGTTTATATACAAGAGAAATGGAACATTGAGAAAGCATCCAAATCCCATCTAGTTCAAGGTCATAAATCATTATTAGCTCATATGTCCAATACCAATCTATAAGTCCACTTCAGACTCGCAAAGCATATGCAATGACACCAGGACAATCAGAGACTAGTAGGTGCAGAGTCTTGTGTATCCAGTGGTGGTAGGAGCATCTCAGTGCTGGCAGGGGCCTCTCTGTGGTATCTCAAACAACTCAGCACTGGCAGGAGTCTCTGTGGTTTTTCCAGCTTCAGAGGTCTGGGTCTACCAGTTAAGCCCATGTGACTGCTCCTCCGTGATGTCTCACAGGGAAACAGCCTGTGTCTTGTCAGTAGGGCATCTTCAAGAGACTGAGTTCTGAGTCTCTCACCTCCAAGGGGGAAATACCACATGATTTTCCATAATTCTCAGAGAAGAAGGCCATACCCACAAAGAGATCTCTTTGGCTATCTCCAGATTGATAGGCTAAACTCCACCTTTAGACTCCCAATCCTCAAATGTAACACCAGATTAGTGACTACCACCAGTCTCAGGCATCAAACAGGAAAAATAACATATCACTGTGTGTTTACCCTCCCAAGACAATTGCGGAGATCAGGTGGATGCATAAGCAAATGTGGTGGAGAAAGCTGATGGTGCCGGGCTACCAAAAGAAAAATAGTCTGGAGTCTTAAAGGCTTGAAGGCAAACAAGCTGCCATCTAGGCACAGGCAGCAAAGCTCACATGAAAGAAGCATGCCAGTCTGTGTGATCAGGAGGGGCCGAAGGGAGCAGGTATCAAGCATCAAGGAACAAGAATCATATCATTGCAAATGAGGGAGAGTGCACAATGGGGATTCAAAGCCCATTTGTGGGCAATTGGACATCCCCTTCTAGAAGGGTCATGGAGAGATGAGCCAGTCAAGGTGCAATGAAGTAACGATGAAACATGCAACTTTTCTCTAGTTCTTAAAAGTTTCCTCCCCCCAACTATCATCCCAATTCTCTTACAAATCCAGCTAGACTGGAAGAGGTACACTGGTACAGATCAGAACTGGAAATACAGAGAATCCAGGACAGATGACCCCCTCAGGACCAGTAGTGAGAGTGGAGATCCTGGAAGGGTGGAGGGAAGGTGGGATAGAAAGGGGGAGCCAATTACAAGAATCTACATATAGCCTTCTATCTGGAGGACGGACAGTGGAGGAGTGGGCAAAGGGAGACATCGGGCAGTGTAAGATATAACAAAATAACAATAACCTACAAATTATCAAGGGTCCATGAGGAAGTGGGGAGGAAGGGTGGGGAAAAGATGAAGAGGTGCTGTTAAGGGTTCAAGTAGAAAGCAAATGGTTTGAAAATTATGAGGGCAGCAGGTGTATGAAGGTGCTTGACTCACTTTATGGGTGGATGGATGGTGATAGGCATTAGATGAGCCCCCAATAAAAAGATTTTAAAAAATAAAAACAGAGCCCTGGTGGTAAAGTGATTCCATGGTGGGGTGCTAACTGCATGCTCAGCAGTTCAAAAGCACTGATTGGAACTCCACAGGAGAAAGAGGGTTTCTACTATGGGTATAGTAATAGTTCCAGGCTCAGGACTCACAAGGACATTGCTACCCTGTCCTAAAGGGTTGCTGTGAGTCGGCATCGACTGGATGGCAGTGAGCTTGTTTTATTTAATTAAGTTTATAACTTTAATCTTACTGCTTCTCTTTCGAAACTCTTTTGGCCATTCTTGGACCCTCAATCCCCTCCCTTCAGGTTTCATACCAACTTGTAAGTACAAAGCATATTGTTTTAGATTTTTATTTTACTGTTATTAAAAGTATTGTTCCACCTGAGCAGATATCCCACCTTCAGAAAGTGCAGTCTACTTATGTATAAGTATTTAGGAACCATCATTGTTTGTGGTGCAGCAGAAGTCCTGATAGTGTTGTGGTTACAGAGCTGGACTGTTAGCCGCAATGTCATTAGTTCAAAGCTACCAGTCTCTCTTTGAGAAACAGGGATCTCTCCTCCCACAGAGTTCCAGCCCTGGAAACCCCACAAGGGCAGTACCACTTTATCCTCCAGGTGGCTGTGAGTCAGCACTGACTTCATGGTAGTGAGTTCAGGTTTTGTTTTGTTTGTTTCTTCAAAGTGGAATAACAAAGTGCTTGACTGCTTAAGTGAAAGTTCAGTCTAAAATTTCATAATTATCGAATTACAAGGTGATGGTGATATTGGTATAGCAATTTTTCATTTTTCTTTTTATTGTATATTTTGCTCAGTAATATTTTCACTCTTGCTCTTGCTTTCACTCTTTCTTTCTCGTTCACCTTGCTAGGGTGTGGGAGGAGTGGTTGCTGTCTTAAGATGACAAAACTTCCTGGTTCAAATCCTGGTCTTGCCATAACTAGCAAAGTAAACTTTAAGTAGCTGCTTAACTCTTCTGAACTCCATTTTCCCCTTTTATAAGATGAAGTGAATTATGATACCCCCATCATGGAGACTAGATGAGTTAATATAAATAGATCACTTAGAACAGTACTAGTAAGCACTAAATCTCATACATTTTTGTTATTTCTAATATGTTTGGAGTCCCTGCTCAGACTTAAAAACTACTGTCTTTGGGATCATCAATTTTCTCTATTCCTTTTTCTATTACCTTAGATGTTTATCTGTATATTACATACTGTTTGTTTCGTGGTGTGTTATTTTAACCTCATTCTAAATCCTTTTCCTTGAATTTAAAATAAAAACCCTTTTACTTTTAACCTCTTTTGTCCACTAAGTGAAAGTTTACAGAGAAAATCTGTTTTCTATCCCACGATCCATACACACATCCTGTTTCATGTTATTAAGTCCCCTCAATGTAACAGCAATCACGGTACTTCCTCCATGTCCTCTTTTTCTTCCTCCTTTTCTAATCTTTTCTGCCTTCTGTGCTTTGTCCCTGAGAAAATGCTAGACATTTGATCTCAAATGCTTGGTTATCCCAAGGACCACATAACCTCCCTAGTGTCATTCCTCACCTGTGGGCCTGTCTACCGCTTAGCTGAAAATGGAGCCATGGCCCAAACAATGACTAACAGGCCCAGTGCCAAGGGTTCCACCAGTTTGCATCTGACTCATTAGCATGCTTGCGTTTTGTTTCACATTTCTCTCCCACTCAATCCAGAATCTTCTAGCACAATCCCTTTCACAGCAGTCGAAGCCAGTTGCCAGGGACCATTTAATTCTTCTGGTCTCAGCATAGTGATCTCAGTTAGTATGATCCACTGGACTAATTGCTGCAATATGTCTTCTATTTTCCTCACTTTTCATTGTGTTGGAGAGACCACTATCTATTCATTAGACGGCCACTCACAATATCTTAAGACTCACTGTAGCAGTGAACAGAATGGAGGACCTCATGGTCCACATGATCTCCAAGGAGTAAGACTCTGCCTTGGAATACCAACCCCAACAATAGCACTAGAGGAAGAGAGGCCCGGCTTCTGGGAAGTCTGCCCCCAACCTGATCCCCTAATATACTGTGACTGACCCATCCTCTGGAGTTTCAGTCCAGACTCTCTGAAGAAGGGGAGGGGCTTATAAGCCCAACCTTGTCAAGGACCATCAATAAAGTATATTGCACACAGCCCAAAGAAAAAAGGTATCAGTGTCCTCTGCTTTATTTGCATCCAATACCTTATCATCATACTGATGGCACTAACATTCTTCTCACAGGTTCTCTCACTGCCATGAAGTCAATTCCAACTCAAGTGAGTCTATAGGACAAAGTAGAAAGGCTACCATGAGTTTCTGAGGCTGTAAATCTCCCTGAGAGCAGAAAATTTTCACCTTTCTCCCATTCATTCTTCTGTAGATATTTATGATTTTTCTCTTCAATTGCTACCAATTGTGAAGGTTATTTGTTGGTTGGTTTTCTTTTCCAACTTTTTTCCAGAGAAACTTTTGGAAACTTTTGTCTTAGTGACATTTTCTTTAACTTCATTGTCGTCCCGGCCTGGGAGGCCTGGTAGCAGGATGTTGAGCTGTGATCCACAAGGTAGGCAATTTGAAAGCACTAGTTGCTCCTCTGGAGAAAAATGAGACTTCTTACACTAGAACAAGTGACAGTCTCAGAAACCCACCAGGATGGGGTTACCTTGTCCCAGAAGGTCACTGTGAGTTGGAATCCAGTATGAGTTCGACTCGGCAGCGAGCTTGGGTTTTTTGGTTGGCGTCCTGGCTTGACACAAGTGTCTTTACATTTTCTGAGGATGCCAAACTATTTCTATTTCTGAAACATTCTTATGAACTCCAGAGTAGCTCAATTTCAGATATATACTCTTTCCCTCAAATCTTTGATGTTGTTTTTCTTTGTTGTGCTATTTGTTTGTTTGTTTTGCACTTTTGGGACTGTGCTAGTTTGGTTTTTCCCATTAACTCCTTCTAGACTAAGGCAAGGGAGTAAGTGACTTTTTCTTGGATTCTGTTCATGGCACACTAATAGCAAGGCTGGCTACTTTTCTCAAAGTGACAGATGAAGGATAAATTTAATGGCACTGTGCTGGTTCCAAAATCTAGTTTTTAGCTAACTGCTGCCTGGTGCATCTCTATTTTATATGATTAACATGCTCTTTCCACTCAATCATGATTCTTTAGTGTGCTGAACTGATAGGTTATTCAGGTTTCTCCCTCTCACCTTCACTCCAGGCTGACATTTCTGGGTATCCTTTATTTAGAATGCATTGGATGCTGCTGGCTGTCTTCTACTGTGTATGGTTGCTTTGGGGGATTTGTGGCTTGGTGTCTACCTCCCATTAGGAAGGTGATGATTGAGTTTCATGATGGGTAGAGTGAAGATAAGGAAGGATGTAGTCTGCTTTACAAAGCAGGCCTAGAGAGTTTTTGAGTAGTTCTGAGATTTGAATGAAGGAAAAGATGCAAAATATTAACTGCAGGTGGACTATTTCTAGATGTAAAACTGGTAAGATATGAGGTGCTGTTTTGAAAAGTTTCATATCTGTCACCTCAAGTTACTGAGGATCAAAATGGATAATTCATGTCAGATACATGGAACTATGCCTGGCTAGAAGATAAGCTCCACTACAGAAAGTCATTGGTGATAATAATAAGAGCAGTGTTTGCATATCATATAGTTGTGGATTTTTGGTGTTGTGAAAAAATATATCTCAAACAAAGACTTATGGGACCGGTGTCCCTTTCGACCTCTTCTAGCTGAGTAAGTTTGAGTTTGTTTCCTCTCTGTGCCTTCACTTTCATTGGTAAAATTAAAGTGTTGGAATCTTCTAGATTCAAAAATCATACCCGCCCTAAGCAATTAGGAGGCAGTCCTATCTTAGCAGTACTTTATCTCATGCATTCTCTGGGAATGCAGTCCTTCTGAAATATCTGTATTAAACACACGCAATTCTTTCTAAAGTCCACAAAGCAGAACTTGGCCCGAACCAACAACTTTAACACAAACTTCTGTTTGTCCTCAGATGGCCCTGAGGAAATATGTGATGTCTTAGCATTCATATTTGTTTTTCTTTTCTCTGCTAAGGTTTTCTCCTTTCATTCCAAACTTCTGGCATCTCTCTCTTTTTTGAATAGGAGCCATGATGTTGTCGTGGGTTGTGCGTTGCACTGTTCACGAGAAGGTCAGCAATTTGAACCCACCAGCAGCTCCATGAAAGAAAGATGTGACTCTTTGCTCTTGTAAAGCCTTATGTACGGTCTTGGAAACCCATAGGGACAGTTTCTACTCTGTCCTATAAGGTCACCATAGGTCAGAATTGATTCCATGTCCATGAGAAAGTGCTTCTTTGTATCCAAATGGGGCTGGATGCTCTACCATTTGACTGATTGACTAATAATATGAGTGGGTTTCACTTGCATTGTTGAATCGACATCTGCATTTGATTTTCTCGCTCTCCCTGAAGAGTTTGATCCTTTCGCCTTGCCAGGTAGCATAAGATAGATGTGATACTTGGGGAGGGAAAAGGTGGAAATGGCCTCTAAATTGCACATTCATGAGTTGTCTGTCCTACCGTGATGGGACATTGTCCTCCGTGTCACCTAAGTTGGACAGGAATTCCTTTGTAATGGGGTTGTTTGTTGTTGTTTTCACAATCCCGATGTGAAACCTACACAAGGACTGTTCAGTCTTCAACAAGGGGAGCCCTGGGGCCACCCTGGTAAGGTGTTGGGCTGTGGGGATAAAATTCCATTCTTAACATTGTGACATCTACTTTTGAAATGCAACGTGTTTCAAAGAGAAACTTTTTTTAATGACTAAAGTAGAACCAAAAGACAATGAAATGTAAAATTATTCACAGGTACTGCTGAAGAAAGATCTGACAATCAGTCATTGGAAATCCTGTGCTCTACTTTCACAGACAAGGGTCAGCATCGACTCAAGAGCATCTAGTTTTATTTTGTTTGTCCTTACACTTAAAATCACTTTGCAGTTTTCATTGTCGTTCATGTACTTAGAGGTGTTTTTCTAATTATAATAGACCTGTACTTTGTGAGTTCAGCTGGGCAGTCCTAGGCCCCAACCAATTAGGAAACTCACCAGGCTGATAATTGGCAGAGCTTCCATTGGTATCTCTGTCTCTTGAATACTAACCCTGGTGGATTTTGCTTGTTTGTTTTGTTTTTCACTAAATATTACTACCCCTCTAATTTTTGTATAAGAACTCATGTTCAATATTGAGTTCCAAATTTCTATTTTCCTATCTACTTTCTGATTTGGAAAGAAATCCCATTATGAAGGGATGACTTCAAAGCCATCTCTAGTTGACTAATCTGAGTGTGGGTTGCCTGCTTTGAACATTATTAATATACCAAGAAGCCTTCCATTATTTAGTTGAACAAAAATAGACATCCAATGTCCTCTCCCCAAAATGGCCCGAGTAACTTTAAAAGCTACTCTTGAAGGCTGGAGAGTTGTGGGAAATGACTAAATAGCACTGAAAGCAGTACTCTGCTCTTTAAAAAGTTCAATGCTGAGGCAACATGGGTGGTAGGAAGAGGTGAACTAAAGGACACAGCTCTGATCATGTGCCAGAGTTTATGATATGGGCAAGTTCTGGGATCAAGTGTGGAAATCAATAACTGGGCATGATTTTTAAATAGTGTACGTCCTGAGCATTCCTGGAGGCACAGTGAGTTATGCAGTGGGCTGTTAACTGCAAAGCCGTGTACATCCTACTGAACCTGTTGAGGGGAAAAGGTCTTCCACATGGCAGGTGTTGCCCCTGCTACTGGCTCAGCACCCAGCCAGCTCCCCCCAAGGAGCTCCGAGGAAGCCTTCCTTCAATGTCTCAAAGTTCTACCCTGCTGGTGGGAATGGAAATAGTGCACCATTTCTGAGGAACTCTTTGTCATCTGCACTCATTCATTCATTTGGCTATCATTCAACAAAGGCGTGTTGAATCATCTGACTGTGGCACTCACTTTCCCAGGGCTGCAGATACCAAAACAGAGAAGAAATCTGCCTGAATGGTACACGTGAGGTGGAGATACACATCAGTTCCTCATTTTTTATGGTCTCTGGCATGTTGAAAACCACATTTTAAATTATTATATTGAAATTCCCATTAGTTGGATTACTAAACTCTCCTACCTAAGTCCCTCATAGTACATTTTGAGAAACAGAAAGTGCAATCCATGAAGGCTACCATTTTGCTGTATCAATATTTCCTTACCCTTACCTGATTTCAATGAGACATAAATGACCTGGACGCCAAAAGCAATGGAGAAGAAGGAGTCTCAACTCAATTCAACTCACTGCCATCAAGCCAATGTGGACTCACAGCAAGCTATAGGACAGGGGAGAATGGCCCCCGTGAGTTTCCAGGACTGTAACTTTTTACCAGAAATCCCTATCTTTCTCCCAAGGAGTGACTGGTGGTTTTGAACTTCTGACCTGGTGGATCGCAGCCACCAACACATAAGCACTATGCTACTATGCCTGACTACAACAGGAGGGGTGAGAAGTTGGGCTTTCTAGTCAAGGGAAATGTCATAATCAGCAGCAAGGAGAACTCTTCCTTTCATCTACTGAGCATTCGACCACAAGTTCCACCTAATTCTCCACTTGAGCCCATATCCTAGCACAGCGGTTTTCACACAAAGAGATGCAAACATTGGTTGAATTTTCAAAATATTTTGGCAGTAACTCAGGAAGTGTTCATTTTAAACATGTTCTTATGTAGTTGTTTTCTAAGGAGCTGAACAGAATCATGTAGAGATAAAGAGTCAGCCCAGACAAACTTAAACGTTTGAAATAAGATGTAACCATCTGTTGACGTTGTATGCTGTACACTTCAGAAAGCTGCTTTTTCATCTCTCTACCCTTTCCTGAAAAATTCTATACTCAATCATTTATAGCATGGCAGAATGGCAGCTTTAGCATCTTCAAGGGATTCAGATTGGTTCTTCATAAATGTCCTTTAAGTTTGGGGAGCAAAATGAAGGCTGAAGGTGCAAGATTGGGGCTGTAGGGTGAACGGGGTAAGATCTCCCAGCAAAACTCTTGTAATCAAATGGTATTTTTTATATCCAACTTTTTTTCAACAGTTTTATTGACATATAATTCACGACCATATAATTCAACAATGCAATCACATCAAGAAGAGTTGTACAACCTTCACCACAATCAGCTTGAGAACATTTTTGCCATTCCTCTACTCATTATCACTAGCTCTCCATCCCCCCCCACACACACACCAACCCCTGCCATGAATCCTGTTCCTCTCTCTGTGAATCTAGCTATCTGGATTTCATACACAGAAAACTACTCAAAAAGAAACAAGTGAAAACCAGCAAGAATAACAACGTAAAATAGGTTTTGAAACCTCGATTAAAAAGAAAGAAGAAACATTAAAAACTAAAACTAATTGAATTGGGTCATAAAGAAGAGCAAATGACAGAGTACTAAATCTTAGCCTCGCTGCATCTGCAGCAATCCACTTTCCAAGGCATTCTGCTTGTTAGTGGCTACTCACATCCCCGGTCCGTGGTCAGATGGGATTCGGCCAGGCCTTGATCCATGTGTCTTTCCCCCTTTACATTTTTTTTAATGTTGAAACACATTTTGTTTGAATAAACCTTTTCACAGATGAACTTGAATGGTATCGGTGGAGACAGAGATATCTATCCCTAAATAACTAGTGGAATAGGGTGAGGTGACTTTCTGAGGCGAAATGGGAAGAGAAACGCTCTCTGATCGCTGCACCCCTTCCCCCAAAAGCTTTCCTGTTTACAGGTTACAGCACCTGGCCTAAGTTGCTTCATTTTACGCATTCTTACTACACCTCTGTTGGGGAATTGATTTTATGCCTCCTTTGTCCCTTAAAAAAAAAAAGTGTGCTTGGTAGTACCTCCTATTTACCTCATGCTTTGACGACCTGATGTTCCCTTTGCTCTAGCTTTTCAACGAGATCTCCTCGTGGTGTGTTTATTTCCAAAGGAGACCTGGCAGACCAGTAGCCAGCTCAACTGCTAACACATTGCTTGGAAATCTGAACTCACCTGACTTTCTGTGACAGAAAGCTCTCGCCGGCCGTCTGCTTCCAGAAAAGTTACAGCCTTGGAAACCCAGTGCGGCGATCCCAAACTGCCCTATAGGGTTGATATTTACAAAGAGGCACTAGTTGACTGTGTGACGAAGATGTGGACATTCATCCTGGCTAACGTGAGAGAGCAATGATAGAAGGCTCTCGTGCATTTGGCCAGTGTTTACAGCTGGCTGCTTCGAAGGCAGAGAGAGGAACTCTGGCTCTCTCAAATTTTCTTCTTGATTCCTTTCTGCCTGATTTAAAGTAATGAGATTTTTCGACACCACCAGAGTGTAGCTTTCTATTTCAGGCCATGGGAACTGTCCACAATGTGAAGTTTATTAAATTTGAAGTATATTCTGTCCTATCCACTCCTCCTGCTGCAGAGAATGCTTCTCCTCCGCCCTCAGTTCTCGCTTAGAAACGCCACTTCCTCACTGAGCCCTCTTGGGCTGCCCTCCAATATGAGTGAGGTTTCCGTCCCGTGCTTGATAACACTGTACCATTTTTCTTTAGCATCTTCATACCATTGGCAAATGTGTATCTCAGCATCCCCATTATTTGCCTCTCTCTCCAGCTAAACTCTTAGACACCAGTGCTAGCTGGTTCTCCAGTGTACCCTCAAACTTAACAGCATTTAGTATATAAGAAGTGCTCTATTTATTTCACTGGTTATCAAAGTCGGTATTTTTGTGACATTACGCCTAGGAAGACATGCTCAATAATGCATTCCTAATATGGTAAGCATACCCTAAAAACTAAGAGGTCCCATCACTTCCTTATCACCACTTTGCCCCACCCACTCAACTTTGGCCCACATCTCCTGCCTTTTAAAAATGGCATGATAGGATTCTGTTTGTGAGTAAATCCTGAAAACACAATTCTCTGTTTGTTCATCCAAGACTCGGTCAAAGGTCTTATGTAAAAACAGGTCATCTGGAGGATTTTTGACTGGCCACGTGGGCGGAAGCCTTCTCGCACGAAGGTCCGGAGAAATGCAAACATTATCAGGTCAAGCCCTGCCATGGTCTAACGTCTGGGTTCCCTAACATTTCCTGGAAATATAATGTTGTCATGATCCTGTTTTGAGAAAAGGTAAAAATTTAACCCCCAATATAAACATGTTCCGCCAATGACAGACGATTCCAAACAGTTTTGTTTTGTTTCTTGTTGCTTTTGCCAGCTCTTTCTCCCCACAGCCCACTCACACCATAGATGCGCGAGGTCAAGGGCTAAGTCCACGGCGCTCCACATCTTACCTCAAGGGCTTGCCACAGAAGAGGTGCTCAGTGGGCAACCTGAGAAGAAATAAACAGGTGCCAGCTTAAGTCGGACTCTCCTGGCCCGGGGGAAACAGCGGTGACCAAATGTTTCACATCGCACAGGAGGCTGGATTGTAAAATAAGTTACTCTTTAGTCCGGTATTTTTGGTTACCAATCACAAGAATATTGTCTGTCTTTACTGCTGTCTGCAATGATACATTGAGGGTTCCTCTGTGGGATTTGCCTTCAAAAGTTCTTTTCATTCATTTTTCTGCATGCTTTCCTTACCGCCTCAAAACCACTCTCAGATGTCTCACTCGTCCACTTCATTCACCATAAACCAAAAATTAAGCGCACTGCCAAGGAGTCCGTTCCAACTAATGACAGCCCCGCATGTTCAACTAATTCTTGGCAAATATTTAAAGTTATCTTATTACGCCAGAATGGTTTGTACATATTTTAAATCATGGTAATGGTTACCTCACTTCAAGCTGATTACTTGGATAGAGAAAACACTCTACTGGATATTTGGAAATGTGTACTCCTTGAGTTTCCAAATAAAATTCAATTCCTATCCCATACACCTAAGTAGGAAGCCCTGGAGCCCTGGTGCTGCAGTGGTCATGCATTGGGCTGCTATCCACAAGGTAAGCAGTTCAAAACCACCAGCCTCTCCTCGGGGTTTCAAATAAAAATTAGAGACTAAATCTTAGGGGAGGGGAAGCCTAAGGGAGGGTGAAGAAGGACACCCAGGCAGAGAGAGACATGCTTCCTTCACAATAAACCCTTTTGCTTGCGTTCTGTTTGTTTGCTGTATGCCCTGTGTTAGAAGGTCCCTGGGTTGCTTCTGACGTAATCTCACATCTACTGTCACAGTCCTGAGCTGTGCCCCCAGGTCAGTCATGGGACGCTCCGTGTCAGGACCTGGGGATCAATGCCATCCTCCTTGGGGGATGGGAAGGGGGGGCGGTGTCAAGAGGTTATGCAAAGGGAATGAGAAAGAGAGTGGATATTGCATTTTCTTTTAAGAGAAGAGTTCATCGTACCCTTGAAGGCTGTGCTGACGGGGTCCAGGCAAGGCTGCTAAAAGGTTATGTACATATCGAATCCTACACAGGAGCACAGGCATCTGTACTCTCGGGCTTATTGGCCAAGCTTACCAAACTCAAGCAATCTAACTAGAAGCAGAGTACAGTAATTGACTCTACATTGTTCTTCCTTGCTGTGATGTTCAAGAGGAAATATCAGATTTATTATGGGAACTCGAGATTCCTGCGCTGGGCTACAGCAGGAGAAACTAGGAACTCACCATCTGTTGCCAACAGCATAAAGCACAAACTCTCCGAACCACATAACCTGGTTCCAAGCTCACTTTCTGGCCCGATGACTGCTTTCCTCTGACACAGACGAATGAACAAGCAGTAGCCGTCCAGATGGCTCCCATTCCTGTGTCTCAGCAGCGCGGTACTCCCCGGGGTTACAGAAAGAGATGAGCAGGCCTTTCTCCTCCGGCCTCTCTGGGTGGGCTCAGGCCTCAGGGCTTTCAGCAGCCAGCACATTGAACAGCTTGCACCACTGCTCTCCACAAGTTCTTCTCCAGTTATGCCTCTGTGACAGCCTGCTCTTCATCTTTGCTCTCACCACCCGTGTTAGCGCCTCTCTACATTCCATTCTCCCAAAGTCTCATGAACAAGTCCAGATGATCTAATGTATAACAATCAGTTTCTCTCCATTTCAGTAAGAAGAAGAAGAAGAAGAAGATAAATAGGAGAAACATAGATGAGCAAATTAAATAAGAAATGCAAGGAAACAATTCATCCAAAGCCTGTGGACCACTCCCAGCTCACCGTCCAGAAGCCTTAGCCCAGAAGAATCAGGCAGCGCCCAGAGATCACTGCCAATCAAGCTGAAAAGTCAATATCATGATAGAAAGTTCCGGCTAGCATGTGAGAAAAATATGGCATAAAACACAAAATCCTTTAAAAAACAAACAGACTTCCATTAAAAATCATGGAAACCTCCAGACTACAGTCCTAAATCATCTTTTAAATCTGGAACTCATGTCCCTCATTCCCATGGCTGAACTCTCAGTCAGACCATATGTCTGTAAGGTAAACCATAACAACAGGGAAGTCAGCTTCTTACAACAATCAGTCATACGAGATGGGGGGAGGGGGGGATTACAGGAGAGGCAGCATTTGCCTAGGAATAAAGCTCAGAAATCAAACCATACATTGGGTGAATCTGGTGCACACTATCTCTTTAACGTGAAGGGCAAGGGATGTCTGATGCCAGCCACAGCCTTTTCCATCCATGGCGTCACATGCATGTGAGATGTGAACATTGGATAAGAAAGACCAAGAACAGATGCATTTGAATGATGATGCTGGATGAGATTATTGAAGTGCTGGAAATGGCCACAAGAATAAATAAATCTGTCTTGGAAAAGATACTGTCAAAATGGTCCTTAAAATCAAGACTAGTGAGAACTCATCTCATGTACTTTGATCAAGAGAAACCAGTCCTTGGAAGAAGACATCACACTAAGGAAAGTGAAGGAATTTTCGCCAAACAGATATGGACTCTTGGAGAGATAAATTGGCACAGAGATTCAAACAAGGAGCTCATACCTGGCAGGAAATGTACATATTGTAGGACCTTCATAAACTGACAACTTCTATGAAAAACCACTAGTCCCAGAAGCCGGCCATCCCAGCATTCTAAGAGCCTCCTTCGGGCTTCCCCACGGTTACAACAGGCCCAAGTTACCACTCTCCCACCTTCCAGTGAGAGAGCTGTTTGCCTTTCTCTGTTCTGTGCATATATAAAATCATGCACGATGTTTCCTTTGGGGCCTAGTTTCTATCACTGGACCTTCTTTGTGGGATTCATTCATGTCTTGGCATGTGGTTCCTTCTTCTGACTGTGTCATTTCACATGAAAAACCCACACGCTATCTAGAAGTTCTATCGATGGGCAGCATTTGGATTGCTTCCAGGTTGGAGTGACTACAAATACTGCACCTAAGAAGCCCACTGGATTGGTTAGCCTGTTTTGCACACAATCATTTCGTTCATGGTAGACTCTCCGCTCCTTCAAGGAAAGAAAGTGCAAGCTCATAAGGTGCCCTAGCACCCCAAGGACTACCGCAAAATGTCCCAAACTCAGCCAACAGTTGGGGAATCATGTTCCCATTGATAGCCAGGAAAACGGAAAAAACAAAACTAGCTTTTTCACCTACATACGTCAGTCCAGTTAACATTCCTAGGGCATGTGGGCTGGCTTACAGCTTTTCCACTCGTCTCGTGGTCCGGTTCTCTCTGAAGTCTTTTAGCTTTCCCTTGCATCTTACTGCCATTGCTACCCTCTTCCCTCTATTCCACCTCAACCCCAACATGCAACTGGTCCCTCTATTTGACTTCGACCAGAACACCGGAGTAAACACAATGTGGGCAGAGGAGTCGGTGCTGGTGGACACAGTGTGATGGCTGAGACAGAGGCTGAGAACAATGGCTATCACAAATGAAAGTTGCCATGGAAACTGACAGTGCAGTACATGGAGAAACCATGGGTTGCAGAAAGGACGCCTCTGGGGGAACTTAACAGACGCTAACAGGGATGAGACCTATGAAATCTATACTGCAGTTCTCATTCTGATCACAGGCCTCCTCTTCCTGAAAAGACAGAGTTCAACTGGTTTAAGAAACATACAAAGTAAAGACACCCGTGACCGGTAGTTGTTGTTGTTAGGTACCATTGAGTGGGGTCAGACTTAGCATCCTTATGTATAACAGAAAGAAACATTGCCTGGTCCTGTACCATACTCACAATTGTTATATTCAAGTCCATTGTCTTTTTCACTGTCCCTCCACTCCAGGGCCTGGTCTCTCCATGTTAGACTGGGTTGACTACAGAAACAAATTCATAGATATGCCTATGTGTATAATAAAGAGCTTTATATAAAGAGCAATTGTACATTAAGGAAACAACCCCGGTCAGTGTAGATTAAGTCCATATGACCGATACAGGAAGATCGCAGACCAGTGAGTGGGAAGTCTTGTGGATCCAGTGGTGGTAGAAGCATCTCAGCACTGGCGGGGCTCTATGTGCCTTCTCCAGCTCTGAGACTCTGGCTACAATCAGCCTATCTCCATATGTCTTTCCAGCTGCAATATCTTCCAGGGGGTGAACAGAGAGTGTGTCTCCCGCCTCCAAGGAAGATAAAGGAGATCCCAGAATCCTCAGGAGAAAACCCACACATTGGCTATAACCTGACTGACACTCTAAACTCCACCCCTTCACTCTTAATCCTCTCAAATTGACAAACAATTATATAACTACCACAACGTCCAAGGTACATGAAAGGAAGTCTTGCGATCCTTTCTTCTAAGGAACAATCTGCTATCCTGCTTCTGAGGCAGATGCTTTGGTTCTTTCAGCAGTTCAAAGTATGGCAGTGACCTGAAATGATGGTTCCAACACTAACTGGGGATTCTAACTAAGAATAAAGCAACCATTTGCATACCAAACTCACGGTGCTAAGTGTCCCAGATGTCTGCTGTTCACTCCATTTTGAGTTTTCAGACTCCAGCTTGACCCCATGTGGCACATACCCACTGAAGAGGAACCAGGAAAGAGCTGGAAAACTGCATGGCTACACCAAACTGTCCACACAAGACACCTTACCCTGAGAGACACACACTGATTCATGACTTAAAACAGCAGCACTACAAAAAAAAAAAAAAACAGGTATCAGATGGCATGTAGGCCTCTTCTGCAAGTCAATTCTCTAATAAAGGCCTGTCTTAGACCTTATGACATCCTGAGCACCTGTTTACAGAAGGCTATGGGTAACAATGAAAGTAGGAACCTATGTGCAGAGGCCCCACAGACATTTTGAATTCTTTCAGATCCTTAATCCACAAGGTAGATAGTCTTGTCCTCCTCCAGTAAGGAGCACTGAAAGGTGGATTACCCCCACCCCTCTCTGAGGAGTAGTCTCTCTTAGGGGGCTTGCATGGGTGCATCCTTGATGGAGATCACCATACTGAGGACAGGACAGGTAATCACGGGGTCATGCATGAGTCCTGCCTTATCAGCCATGCCCTCACTTCCTTGTTTGATCCTGTTCCCACTTCTGTAGTCCCCTTGGTAAATGTGATCTGTTTATCTGTTTAGCTTTGTGGCAATTTCCTTTGTTCTATCCCTTAATGTGCAGGCCTTTATGTTCTCAGGCTAACAGTCTTCTTAACCCAGATGATCTGTGTCTTTGTGTTGTTTCTGTCCCTTGTAAAACTTAATAAGCATGTTCCTTACATTATATTTGGGGGTGAGATTTCCTTTGTACCTTGAACATGCCTTAGCACAATTTTGACTCTCTGGTTTTTGTGTCCACTCTCGTCTCCCTCAACAGTGCACTTGGTTAACTGCTCAGCTACTCAACGAAAGGTTAGTGGTTCAAATCCACTCCGAGGTGCCTGGGAAGAGTGGCCTGGGGATCTACTTTGGAAACTTCAGTCAATAGGGGTGGATGGAAGGGGGCTTCTATGGAACTCATGTCTACTCAAGACTCCCAGACTAGCATCTACGCAACTCTACTGCCACTCGTGTGGTTTGGAGCAAGGAGGGGTGTGGGAGTGGGGAGGAGGGTTCTACCACTGTTACATGAGGAAACATTCTTCTGCAAAGAACTGTCTCCCAGGCACTGCGTTAGCCTCTGGGCCAACCGCAGGTCCAGTGATTCATTTCTCTGCCTCTTCACTTGGAACTTGTCCTCCTTCTGCCCTCAAGTAAGCTTATCTCTCTGCCTGGAACTTGGAATTCATCAGCTTTATGATGCAAAATAACTTCAGTACCTATCCCCTTTCAGAGTGTCTACCTTTTTGGCACTCAGTGCCTCTTCAGTGTTTAAATACACAAAACCAAACACAAAAAAACAGTTGTCTCCTCAGAAGAATTGTGCTATTAGCCATTAAAATCACAATATTTCTCTTGCTCTGTGTGTTGGATGAACACTGTCAAAGGTTTGGTTCTTTATTTTTAGCTGACTCTTAAGCATTTTTAAACTGTCCATTAGGTAGAGGCTTTACATTTCAGATGATCAAACTTGCATTTAAAAAAAAAATCATTGCAGGGCTGAGCCCCAGTAGCATAGTGGTTGAATGCGGGACTGTGGCTGACTAGCTTGGTGGTTCAAATCCAACAGCAGCAAGGCTGGGCCTCCCACTCCCACCAGAAGGCAGTGATACCTAATAAATTAATTAATTAATTAAATTTTAAAAATCATTGTGATCAAGTAAATGTCGAGTTACAGCAACCCTGTTTAGAACTGATAGAACTGTCTCTGTGAGTTTCTGAGAGGCAACCTTTTCTTTCTTTATTTATTTAAAAATTTTATTGGAGGCTCATACAACTCATATCACGATCAATACTTACATCATTTGCATGCAGACCACATTTGCACATTTGCTGTCATCTTCATTCTCGAAATGTCCTCCTTCTACTTAGCCCCCCGACCCCGGTATCTGCTCCTCATATTTCCCCTCTCGCCCTACTCCCCCTGCCCCATGAACCTCTAACAATTTACAAGTTGCTGCTATTTTGTCATCTCATACTCTGTCCGATGTGTCCCTTCACCCACTTCCCTGTTGTCCGTACCCCAAGGAGGAGGTCATATGTATACGCCTGCAATTGGTTCCTCCTTTCTACTTCACCTTAAGGGAGTCCAAAACCCAGTCTTTCTCCCAGAGGGTAAAAAGGGCTGATTTATATCAAAATTGCCTCCTAGCATGACCACAAGAGGGCAGCAGCACCAAAGCATCTTGATGTCTCAATTCCAAAAGAACCTTGAACCCATTCATTCAGGTTGGACCACCTGCTGATGGTTGGCATTTGGATGTCAGCTATTCTGAGTCGAGTCTTCCGTTTTACACAATCCCAAATGATCCTCACAGACATCCAGGTGATTCTTGGCCACACATTAGGATCACTTATTAAAAACAGATTTTATTTAGTACATTGGGGTGGAAATGTAGCTTCTCCACAGGGGGTAAGACTGGAATGAGCTGGCGTCAAGCCCTGATTTAAGAACTCTCTCCTTCCCTCTCCTCTTCATGATCCCAGTACCTCTTTTTTTTTAGGCATCACTGCCCTCTGGTGGTGGGAGTAAGAGGCCCAGCCTTTGCTCCTGTGGAGCCACTGCTGGAATTGAACCTCCATCCCAATGGGCCGCAGTCCCGCACACAACCACTACGCCACCAGGGCTCAGCCCCAGTACCTCTTTTAAGAACCGAATGTTAATGTCTTCTGTCCCCATGCCCCTGAGACAGGGCAGCCCAGGCGGTCACTGCTGGAGATGCTGCCTGCTGAATGCAGTGCCATTAGAACACAGATTGTGTTATTGGACTTTTCACAGTCTTCTTTGCCAGCTTCAATTGAAAGCCTGTTCCTGTCAGAACTCGGCTCATTCTAAATTTATCTCTGCAGAGATTAGTAGCATGGCATGGTTAATTAGGGACCGAGCCATTTCCTGAGTACTTTAGACTTCACTCTGATTCCATGGCTCTCTGATTCACCCTCATTGCTTCGGTTATCTGCCCCTGAACAAAATGTGTTTATTTATGCCTCCTCTGTGTTGCTAATCTCCCTCAAAGCTAAATTGTCCCCCCTTACTTTATTGAATAATTTTAATTAAAATGCAACAACTAGAACAATCATTTTAAGACTGAAATTATATTATGCCAGTGTTCCTCAAATCCCTCGAATGCAGCAGTTCTCAACCTCCCTGATGCCGCAACCCTTTCATACAGCTCCTCATGTTGTGGGAATGCCCAACCATACAATTACGTTCTTTGCTACCTCATAGCTGTCATTTTGCTACTGTGATGAATCATAAGTTAAATATATGATATGCAGGATGTATTTTCTTTGTTACAAATTGAAAGCAGAGTGACTCGTCGCAAATACAATATGTAGGTATAGCTTGTAAAATATTTCTTTCTAATGACAAATAAATGAAACTTTGTCTTGAAGCATGGCCTACCATGGCTAACAATCTTCACGCCGGGTACTCATCTACGGGGCGTATCTGGATGTGGGTGGGCTCTCCTGGAGACAATAGAGGAGCAGTGTCTCGGTTCCTGAGACTATTGGAAATAATGTGTTTTCCCATGGTCGTAGGTGACCCCTGTGAAAGGGTCATTCAATCCCCAAAGAAGTCCCAATGCATACGTTGAGAACTGCTCTAATGGCTTCTAGCCAAAATCCTTACCAGGATTTACAAGACCCTGTAGTTTCTGAACAATCGCCTCCCGGTCTCTCCAGCTATCTCTGTCTGCTCTCCCCTGAGGACTCCATCCATATCCTTAGCAGAGCAGGTCAGTCTCCCCTGAGGCCCTTTCTCCTCACTCATTCCTCTCCTTACATCATCTTTTCCCTACTGCCACCCCATAGCTGCGTGTCCACTCCTCATGACCCCTCCTGGCATCTTTCGAGTGACGTTTTCCTGCCCAATCCATCTAAGTGACCACCAACACGACCCACTCACATACATATGCATGTTCCTGCCCACTCTTTCTATAGCCTTTCCTTTATTGTTGCTTTTCATTTTTTGCCTCATCCTGTATCAATAACATTAGACATTTTGCTAGTATATGGATTCTGAAACCTCTAAGTGTTGGGGGAGAGGTGTTAACCTTTATGAGGCAGGGTTATTTGTTCCTTTTATTCAATGCACTATCTCAAGTGAGGCGTTTGGAGGCGTGATGTCTTAGTCTGGGTATACACTAGACGAACAAATTCAAAGACACACATATAGATATAAGGAAAGGGTTTATATACAAAAGGAATGTGACACTAAGAAGGCATCCCAATCCAGTCCAGTACAAATTCATAAGTCCGATATTAACCCATATGCCCCAAAATCAATCTACAAAGTCTCCTTCCAACTCACGAAGTCACAGGTCAGTGGGAGCAGAATTCCAGTGCCGGCAGGGGTCTCCCCATGGCTGCTCGCTTCCAGGGCTCAGGGTCCATCAACAGCATGCCATTCCAGCTTCAGAGGTTTGGCTCATTCAGGGCAAAGCCGTGTGGTCTCTCCGCCGGCTCTTCCAGCTTCTCGGACGCTGCTCTCTTGGTTTTTCCATGACTCATCACCTCTGAGGCTAACTCCCAACAACTGGGGAAGATAGCTTCTCATCTTCATGAGGGAAATATCGCGAGATTTCCCAGAAGTCTTAGGAGAAAGCTATGCCCACATAGAGGCCTCATTGGCTCCTCAATGGCTATCTCCAGATTAACAGGCTAGACTCCACCCTTACATTTCAATCATAAAATTAACATAAGCACATGACTGCCACACCTGGTTTCTCTCCTTCAACTCAATAGACTTGGATTCAATTCCCAGCAAATGCACCTCAAACACAGTCACCACCCCTCTCCCAGCGGTGGAGTGTGAGTTGTTAAGCTGTTGTGAAGGTGCTTCTAGATGAAGATGAAGTAGGAAGAAATGCCTGGTAATCTACTTCTGAGGATCTGCCAATGAAAACCTTCTGGAGCATAACTGATGGAAATGTAACAAACCACAAGGATTGCTTAGGACTGAGCAGGGCTCCATCGTGCCTGGGGTCGCTTGGCATGAGTGGTGCCAACTTGACGGCAGCTGTAACCCCTCTGCTCTTTAAAGACTAAACAGACGCGCTCACTGCCTTTGAGTCGATCCGGGCTCGTAGTGACCCTCTAGGATAGGACAGACTTGGCTCTGTAGGTTGCTAAGACTCTAACTGCAGAAAGCCTCACCTTTCTCCTGACAACTAGATAGGGGTTTTGTTTTATTTTTTCAATGATTTTATTGGGGGCTCTTACAGCTCTTATCATATTCAATACATCATTTGTATCAAGCATATCTGTATATGTATTGCTGTATTCATCTCGAAATATTTCCCACTTGAGCCCTTGGTATAAGCTCCTCCTTCCCGTTCCCCACCCCTTTTGTCAATGAGTTATTTTATTGGGGCCTCATACAGCTCCCCTCACGAGCCATACATGCATCAATTGTCTGCAGGCCACATTTGCACACACGTATTGCCATCGTCACTCTCAAAATGTCCTCCCTCCACTTAGGGCCCCAGTAGTAGATAGGGGTTTTAAACTGCTGACCTAGTAGCTAGCAGCCTAATGCCTAAGCCACACTATGCTACCTGGGTCCCCTCTTTATAGAACCCTTGAAAATCCGATAGGGCAGTTCTCCTTTGTCCTTCTAGGGACTCCTTTTGAGTCTATGCGTTGAAGACCATGCGTTAAGTTTGCTTACATAGTTCTCAGTTGCCAAGGACTGTGTTAGTCCCGGTAGACTAGAGGAACAAATCCATAGACCCGCTTATGGATATAAGGGAATGGTTTAGATACAAGAGGAATGGAACATCGAGAAAGCATTCCAACCCAGTCCAGTTCAAAGTCATAAGTCCGATATTAGCTCATATGTCCGATACCAGTCTATAATGTCTCTCTCCGACTCATGAAGTCACAGGTCAGTGGCTGCAGACTCCCTTGGCCAGCAGGGGTCTCCTCATGGCTCCTCGCTTCCAGGACCCAGGACCATCAACAGCATCCACTGGTGGTACAAGCAGCTCAGCTCTGGCAGGGGTCTCCAGGTGACCTCTCCAACTTCAGAGGTCTGGGTCCATCAGGGCAAGGCCATGTGACTTCTGCTCCTCCAGCTCCTCGGACGCTGCCATCTTGTCTTGTCCCATAGTTTGTTGTCTCTGAGACTCACTCCCAACAACTGGGGAGACAGCTTCTCATCTCCACGAGAGAAATACCTCGAGATTTCCCAGAAGTCTCAGGAGAAAGCCATCCCCACACCGAGGCCTCATTGGCTACTCAAGGGCTGTCTCCAGATTAACAGGCTAGACT